>PVIJ01002626.1:36497-155550 GCA_004024925.1 Scalopus aquaticus | reverse complement strand
GCAGTGGGTGGGGGGAGCTCTATTTTCCTTTCTGTAGCCCTCCTGTGTGCCAAGATGCAGACACTTTGTGGAGGAGGGTGTGGTTGGAGACAGTTTCAGCAGTAGCCTGTATCCCAGGTCAGGTTACCTCCAGTCAGGTTAGAGAAAAGTGGAGTTCTCCAACATCAGCTCTTGGTGTCAGGTTACAGAGTAGGGAGGAGATTGTTTGAGGTGGTCTCTGCAGTTTTTCCGGCTAGACCAGTTTCTCAGGCCAATATATCACCTAGCAACCAGTGAGGGATTAGGACCCCACGGGGTGCTGGAAGTTTGTCTTCCCTACTAAGATGTTACCTAGCCCCAGGTGGGGGATGGAAAGCAGTGACCCTGGAGCTTTCCTGCACTTCAGAGCTGCCATGCAGGGAAGAGAGGGGGCTCCTGGGGTGGGGGAGTGGGGGTCACGCTCCCGTTTGTTGGCCAGAGCCCTCCGACCCCACCACAGTTTCTAACCTTGTATTCAGTGGTGCTCCGTAAAGCTGGTTTGTCCGCCTCTCCTTTGTTTTGTTCCTCCATGTGGGGTTCGGTGTCTTTTTCTTCATTTTACTCCGACTTTTCGGTTTATCTTTAAGTCTAAAGCACCCACAGGGATGATTGTATTGTGTAGGGCATTCAGTTATCCTGAGATCGGCTCTCAAAATTAGGGATTTTTCTGTCCATAAATCTATATTTTGTGGGAGAGCCTAATCCTAGCATCTGTTTGCTGCCATGTTTTGGGGGCGTGTCTAATTATTATGTTTTAAAGGTGAAAAGTGATCTTGAAGAGTTGATTCTTGAAGTGTATTAGCTCTTGAAAATTTTATTTTTATTTTACTCCTAAAAAGAAACAAAGTAAACTTGCTTTTCACTTTAATATTCTAGTAATTTCTGGAATATTTGCAGGAAGGTTTCAAAAACGTTGATAATTCTTTACTTTGGGGAATTGTCCTGTGCAGGGTTGATATTTAGCAGCATCCCTGGCCTCTACCCACTAGATACCAGTGCCCTGCCCTCCAATTATGACAACCCAAGATGTCTCTCAACTTTGTCAGATGTCCCCCAGGGGGTAAAATTGGCCCTGATTGAGAACCGGCTCCTTTATATCCATATTACCTTCCCAGCTACTGGCATACTTCATTTCCTGTGCTTCACAGGTACTGTGGACTTTACTAGGTGAAGGTGTGCGGCTGCCCTCCATGGAGAAAATCTGTTGGTGCCTTTCCCAACAGTCTGTGCTGACTTTGTGTCCCTCTGTCACATCTAACGAAGCTATGTGCATTGTTTTTTAGATATAATGCTATTGCATACTTAATAAACTATAGCACAGTATAAATATAACTTTTGATATACTGTGAAATCAAAATATTTCTGTGTCTCCCTTTTTCTCAATATTCACATAACTACAATGGTCTGGGTCCAAACCTATAGTATCTCTGAAGTGTGACTCCAACTGCTGAAGACTTAAAGCTCTAGTATCAGACACAGAGCCCCATACAGACTGCATAACCAAATTACTATAAATTATCAATAAATCTCTATTCTATAGCTAAATAAATCTAAATAAATCAATCTCTATGGATTGTATATTTTGCTCCTAGTGGTTCTGCCTCTCTGATCCACTCCTCACTCATAGCTCCCTTAAGAGGTGGTTGAAGCTACCTAATCCTTTGGATCACTTCACTTACTACCCACAACCTCCCACACTAACTCCACCGCTTTTATGAGAGAACACTGCCTTGGAAAAGGGATAGTGAGTTTCATAAGAGGAATGTTGGTGCTGTTCTAGAAGTAACCATGCACTATGCAAGTGTAAACTCTGACCTTTATGCTGCTGAGTATTCCATGGGACATCTCAGTAGGATTCAGAACCATTGAAGATTATTGCTTTGTTGAGAATATAAACCCAGAGGGAATATTTACAGGATATGTTTCTAAAACCTTCCACCATGTTCTTATTAGATATATTTTCAGAGTGACTGGTGTAGAAGTCTATTGAATATTTGAACCAGTGAAAATGACTTGCTGTTCACCTAGTCTCTGGTTTCAGGGAACCTAGAAGAATGCAGTATTTTATATAGATAAAAAGAAATCATCAACAGTTAGCTTCAAAGCCTTTATTTTCTGCTAGGTAAGAAGAGTTGGTGAGAGTAAGATTAGACAGTGATAAAATCAGGTCTGTTTGTTTCTTGGTGTTAGGAACTTGGCATTGTGTCTGGTGCTGAGCATCCAGTGGTCGACCAGACAGACAAAAGCTCCACCCTCAGGGAGCTCACAGTGGAGTAGGAGAAACACAGCCGGAACGGTCCCACGGGCACATTCTCGAAGGAGCAGTATAAAGTCCAGGGACGCCAAAAACAGATAGCATGGATGGTGAGGGGTAGCTTTCCTGAGGGCTCTGGTGAGAAGCAGATGAAGAGGGTTCAAACAGGGACAGGACAGAACTTGGACCATTCAGAAAGCTGCAAGAATATGAAAGTGGCTAGAGTGAGGCCAGGAGGAGAAAGGAGGGAGATGAAGCTGCACAGGAAGGAAAGGACCAGAGATTCCAGAGGAGCTTGCAGGCCAAGCAAAGAACTTGACTGAGTCACTGAAATACTTTAAGAAGGAGCACTACCTGATTGATGGTTTTAAAAGATTCCTCCTAGAGGCACGTATAAGATGGATTAGAAGGAAGCAATGTGGGAGGGGGCTGTGGCACCGTCCAGAGGAGAGGTGACAGAGGTCTTGACAAGAACCTTGGCCCTGGAGATGGTTCAAAGCAAACGGGCTGGAGAGTTCATTTAGAAGTAGGTTGAATACTCCTGCATCCGAATCTCTGCAGAGACAGCCCTGGAAGCTTCAATTTCACAAGCTTGCCAGGTGACACTGACCCTGACATTTGACAGCTTTTGTGAATCTATATACAATTAGGTATAGTGTTCTTTGATGTCATGTTCACCTGAAAGATTCACCTAAGCTGTATCTCTTTTAGCTGAAAAGAGAAGGCAGAGTACGTGTTCCGAAGGGTTTAAGAAAAGAAGGTATTTAAGCATTTCCCAGAATAGCAAGTCTGAAAGTAGGTAACTCAGAGGTTTTCCTCTGAAAGTGAAGGCATGCTCTTTTAGGTTTGTCAGCTTGCAGTTGCAAATTGCTGTTCAGCTCCAAACAGTACTTCCCCAAACATCTGGGGTTCAAAGCAGGGGAAGAAAGAATGCAAAGAGCTCTCATTTTATCAGAGAGGACAATCTCCCAGATGTGCTCCAGCTGACTTCCTCATGTTTTATGGAAGCACACAGCCACCTGTAGGTGCAAAGCACTGAGTTTCTAGAGTTACTTTAGACTTGTGATTCAGCTCCTGGAGCTGCAGGCACTGTCATCACAAACACAACCAGAATTATATCAGCAAGAGGCAGATGGGAAGGGGAGGTAAGAGGATGGCTTTTATAGGTAATGAGCAATGTTTACTATGTCCCTTTAACTTTTTTTTAAGCAGAGAGAACAATGCATCTAGGTATGTAAAAGGTTAAAATTTCCTGTATTTAAAAAAATAGCCTACTTCCTGACAGAATATTTTAAAAGTAAAAGAGGGGCCTCCCTGTGGCACAACAGGTTAAGTCACAGCACTGTGAAGCTATCCAGAGCCACTGCAGCATGAGTTCTATCCCTGGCCAGGGAATTTCCCACATGGCGCAGCAGACCTCTCCTGTCTCTTCCACTGCTCTCCTCAACAGTGTATTTCAGTAGTTCTGCCTGTTCTGCTCCCCACCCTGTCTCTGGTGAATCCCTTCAACCTCCACAACTCTGGCCTACATCCCAGTTTGTATGCATAAATAAATTTTTTTTTAAAAAAGAACCTCACTTTCAGTGATATCCAATTAATATATCTTCATATCTATTATGTACCATGCACTGAGTAGACAGTAGTGAACAAAACAGAAAATTTCCTTACCTCCTGGTGCTTCCAGTCCAGTGAATAGAGACAAAAAATACATAAAATAAATGTTTTGTCATCTTTTCAAAGACTGTAAATCCTATAAAGAAAATTCAGGGCCTCCCTGTTGGCACAAGGAGTTAAGTCTCAGTGCCATGAAGCTATCCAGAGCCACTCCAGCACAAGTTCTATCCCTGGCCAGGGAACTTCCCACATGGCACAGCAGACCTCTCCTGTTCCCCCTGCTGCTCCCCTCAGCAGTATATTTCAGTACATATGCCTGTTCTGCTCCCCACTCTGTCTCTGGTGAATCCTCTCACCACCCCCACACTCTGGCCTACACCCCAGCTCTTGTATGCATAGATAAATAAATCTTAAAAAAAAAAAAGAAAAGAAAATTCAGGAAGTAATGTAGAATAGGAGGTGATAGGCAAATGATTTTGAATTGAATGACCAATAAGATTCCTTAGGGAAATGATTTTAACAAGGGAGCAAGTCACAAAGTTACAGGAGATGGAGGGAGAAGGAGGGATAGACCAGGAAGAGTGAACAGCAAGTGTAAAGCCATAAGATAATAGTGAGCCCAGTGGGTTAATAAAAGCAACAACTCTGAGGAGGCCAGCAGAGTTGGAGTAGAGAAAGAAAAGGGAATAGTGGGAGAGAAGTGGGGACCAGAACTTCTAGGATTTTATTCTGAGTAAAGTGGGGAATTGCTGAGTATACAAGGGACATGACTTTTGACTTACGTTTTACAAGGATTACTCTGGCTGCGTGTTGTAATAGACTAGAGGTGAAGGCAGTGTGGAGGCAGGTGGACCAACTCGGGGGTACTATAATAATTGAGGCCAGATGATCTTGGCTTGGACCAGGATGATAGCAACGGAGCTGGTGGTGAAAGGTAGACAAAATTTGGATATCATTTGAAAGTAAAGTCAAGGATATGAGGTGGATTTGATAAACTTATAAGAAAAAGGGCAAACAAGAATGAATACAAAGTCTATAGCCTAAGCAACAAGAAAGTAGATAAGCATAAACTGAAATGTGGAAGAGTGCAAATAGATAAAGTTTGAAAGAAAAGATCATTAGCCATTTTTGAACATAGTCAATCAATCTCATTTTGAGATGTCTGTCAAACTAAATGCCAGCATCAGGTACGTAACTGAATGTGAGTTTGGGGTCAGGAGAGATGTTAGGTTTGGATATGTACATTTGAGCATCATCACCATATAGATATATATAAGGCCAGGAAAATGGATGAGCTTGCTAAGAAGAAAATGTAGATAGAGAAGACCAAGGACTGATCTTCTGCTTCAGTCCAGGAGGAACTAGCAAAGCAACTGAAAAGTGGTCAGTGACATAAGGAAAAAACCAGGGAAGTCATGTAAGTCAAGTGAGGAAAATGTTTCTAGAACAGTGGAGCAATCAGGATATAAAGTAAGGGTAGGGCTGAATTTATGCAATGGGTTTACCGGCATGGCGGTCCTTTGCTGACCTTGACAAAGACAGTCTGGTAGGGCCAAAAGGCTGACAGTAGAAGGTTAGGAGAGAAGTGAGAGCAATAAGGAGATAAATATAGGCAACTCTTCAGAGGAGTTTTCCTCCAAACAGTAGCAGACAAATGGGGTGGTGGCTGGAAGGGTTAGCAAGAGTCAAAAGAGGGTTTGCTCGTTTTCAAGGTAAGAGAAACAGTGCATGTGTTTGTGCTTATGGGGATGATTCGCAGGGGACTGGCCTTGGACAGAGTTCATGGAGTATCAGGCAGGCAGCAAGGACACAGGTACACATGCTTGTGGGGAGGTAAACGTGATGGAAAATATCTATAGAAGGTCTTTCTGGTTGCTTCTGTTTTCTCAATGATAATGGTCACTGGCTCAAAGTGTGAGAGGTGGGGCCAGAAGTAGGAAACAAAAGGTGTGAAATTGTCTTGTAGGTGAGTGGGAGAATGTGCAGACCAGGGAAATGGGGGGCAGCAGTCTGGTCATACCTGGTTGTGTATTTGCTCTGGTTGTTTTGTTCAGCTGTGTGGATGCAGGTGCACATTTGACAGAGAGTTGGATTTAACTCAGCTCTTTGGGATTTTGCCAAGTAAGAACAATGAAGTGGGGTGGGGAGAGGTACAAGGTAGTCAAAGGTATGGTGAAAGACATGATTATAAAAATAGAATGTGGAGTTCAGCTAGATAAGGAGGAAAATGAAACTGAAGCAAGGTGACAGAAAGTTCTAAGTTGTCGGAACAAAGAGTTTAGGTCCCCGGGTTTAGAAGGATCGCTGGAATTGGGGTATGTTGTAGGCAGGCTAATTAATGCCCCCTGCATGCCAAGATGTCCACATCCTGATCTCTGGAACCTGTGACTATGCTAGATTGCACGGCAAGGTAAGATAAGCTTGCTCATCCAGTGACTTTAAAATAGGGCTCTCTGGGTGGCCTAATGTAGTGATGGGGTTCTTAAAAAATGGGCTTTGAAATAGCTTTGGCAGAAGCCATGAACCAAGGGATATAGGTGGCCTCTGAAAACTGGAAAAGGCTAGGGAATGGGTCCTATACAGAGCTTCGGGAAAGGAGTCAGTTATACCCCATCTTGATTTTAGCCTGGTTAGATTTCTGACTCACAGAACTATAAGATAATAAGTTTGTGTTGGTTAAGCCAGTGAGTTTGTGCTTTAGTAGCAGTAGAAGTAGATGCAGAAACCAGAGGGAAGGAGCTCGAAATTCAAATAGTGAACTTCAAATTTGGGGGGTTTATAGTTTTGGTAATGACAAGGTCAAGAATACAGTCCTGCATTTGAGGTAAAGTAGTCAGTCAGGTTGTTGAAAGAACAGCCCTCCTAGACCTTGGCAACTGAAAACCCAAATTTGTCATGACTTCCATATGTAGGTCAAAAATACGTGGCAACTTGCAAATGCACTGGAGTTTTTTTGCCTGTTCTTTCCCTGGCAGGCATGCCCAGCAGAAATGCCCTTCCCCGTCCTGCAGCTGATCTTTATTAGTGTTTACTGCTCATTGGTATAAACTGTGCTGCTCAGAATTGGATTAGGGGGAGACCTGGTCTAAATTAAAGCTGTAATAAATGAGCACTGTTTACATTTCCTCACACCCGCCCTTTTCCACACACATGTCAAATTACTCTGGAAATGAAATGCAAAATAAAACGAGGAAGGATTCTGTTCTTCATTAATGTGTAATTATAAGACGCCGGTACTCCCCTGCTGGGTGGAGACAGAAAGCCCATGGCAGGGTGGGAATGCTTGAGGGTGGGACATTCTTCATTGCTATTAACTATGGGTGAGTATTTTCACATCTTCACAAAGAAATGATTAAAAATTGAGGACTTAGGGCCTCCCTCGTGACGCAGCAGTTGAGCGCTGCGCTGTGGAGCTGTCCGCGGCGTGGGATGCGGGTTCGACGCCCAGCCAGGGAGAATCCCACATGGTGCAGCAGACCTCTCCTGCCTGCCCGCTGCTCCACTCAGCAGTGTATTTCTGATCTGCCTGTTCTGCTCCCCAGTCTGTCTCTGGTGAACCCTCTCGCCACCCCATACCTTTGGCCTGTACCCCAACTTGAAAAAAAATCGAGGACTTAGATGAGATCTGTACCCCTTCACAAAACCATAACGAGGTGAGAAAGGCAAGTGGGCAGAACTGTTCCTATTGCAAGACCAGAACCTAATCATCTAATAATCTTCTCTCGTTTGATTCCTCTGTCCTCTCTCTCTTTCTCTTTAAATAAGCTAAGGAATTTAATGAGTGACTTCTAACGTGGCTTTATATTCCCAGTCTTAACCCACTTAGTCTTTTGTGTAAAAGTAGCAAAGATGATAGAGATTCTCTCCATTTGCTTCAGTTTATTTTTAAAATATTTGTAGTCTCAGGGTTGGGGCTGGGAGAGGAGGAGGTGAGGCTGCAGGGGCGGTGTCAGGCTCTGGGGTCAGCAGCCCCTGCACCTCAGGCTCCCCGTGCAGGGCGGCCACGATAATTCAGCCAGCCTCACAGCGAGACTTGGGAGACAAGGGAGACTTGCTGAAATTATTGGTAAAAATGCTGCCACAGTGCCTGGCACCACGCTCAGGGAAGGCACATTGTTGTCATCATCTCTGTTCTTGGCAGTGAAACAGGAAAAAGAGATGAGAGGAAACCGCTGACCCTCGTCCCAGTCTCTCTCCCCCAACTATGATCATTCCTCAGGTTTAAGACTTTGCATTTAATCTGAAATTTGGCTCTCATTAACTCACTGCTTTTGGTAGTACTTTCCCAAATTAATAAGGGGGGATGACTCACTGACTTCTTGGTAATTCGTAAGATAAAAGATATTATGGGGCACTTTGGAGAGAAGGCATAGTTTTCCTCAAAATGCGCAAAGACTTTTTTTAAAGGGTGGCGCTGCACTTTCCATTTGCCTCTGAACCTGTGGGGTTATTCAAATTTAAACCAAGAAAAATTAATAAAATTAAAAATTCAGTCCCTCAGTCGTGCTAATCATACTTGCAAGCGCTCAGTAATCACACAAGGCTGGTGGAGGTCACACTGAACCGTGAAGATGTGGAACGTTTCCAGTGTTTGATTGTGCACACACTACCTGGCTTAACGAGTGCTCAGTAATCACAGGACAGAAAGTAAGAAATGAGGTGCAGTGTTGAAAGACAAGATGGGAAGGTAAGGAAAGAAACTGTATCAACTTCATAAATTTGCGAAGAACTAGTCCTGCACTCTCCTGCACTGAAACCAGTAAACAGTGAACAAAATTACCCATAAATGATCTGTGGAGAGTGTGAGAAGGAAATCTTAATGAATTTATATTAGCTATTGCAAAAATTCCTGGTCTACTTCTTTTTGCATAAGAGAAATTCCTTCGTTCATTAGATGTTCGTTAAGTGCAACTCGCATGCCATGTGTCAGGTGAGGGAGGAAGGGAGGCACGCTGATATCTGGGGGAAGAATGTTCCAGAGCTACAGGGAAAAGAGAAGGCGAAGAAGAATCCGTGGAGGTGGACGATGGAGAAGCGCGAGGGTAGGCTTCAACAGATCCATCAGAGACAACACCTCTTAGAAGAAGAGACTTGAGCAGGATTTGAAGGAAAGGAAGGAGTGAGCTGCATGGCCACGACCTACGTCAGGACAGTGCAAGGACATAGGTCCTGCAGCAAGACCACACCTGACGTGTTTAAGCAGCAACAAGGACTCCATTGTGGGTGGAGGGGAATGAGGGAGACCAGGTCTGAAGGCGTGAACTGAAGAAGAATTCTGTTGTCTGCTTGAGATATCTCCACTCTGTGAATACACAGCTCCCCCAGAGGCCTGGAGTCGGCAGTTTCTGTTTGCTGTGAAGACACCCGGCAGCAGGAACATACCAGGAAGAGTCCACATATCGAGGCCACCCCTGCTGTGTTGCCAGTTGCTGGAAGATAACAGTTTGTATGAAATGCCCAACTACACGCTGCCCTCAGGTGTGGGGGGACTTTTTTAGCATAAGAGACTTGTAACCTTGCTCCTTAGGTCTTCCTGCACACAGACAGCATTTCAGTGAGTTGGTTGTATAAACTAAGGGATCACTTTGAAGTTATAAATAAATGTTCCTCCATTATCATTTATCCAGAATGTGAAAAGCCAACCTTCTTTAGTGAACTGAAAATGTTGTGAATCAACCAGATATCTCCTTTGTCTTTGGCATGGAATCACTTTGCATTCTTCCTGTGCATGCAGCCTGCCCATATGAACTGACTTGAGCAAGCCTTTGGCAGGCTGGCCGGTCACTATCTGATGGGAGTCTCCAGATCTAGATCTTCAGCTGGACTCTGAATAACCTCTTTACTAAACTTCTCTCATTGAATAATTGACTTTCTTTCACAGTGCTGATTATTTCTGTTGACAATGGTGATGCGAGAGGAGGAGCAAGTCATATTTATTTATTTATTTATTTATTTATTTTTTAAAGATTTATTTTTTTTTATTTATACATACAAGCTGGGGTACAGGCCAGAGGCGTGGGGCGGCGAGAGGGTTCACCAGAGACAGAGCGGGTAGCAGAACAGGCAGATCAGAAATACACTGCTGAGGGGAGCAGCGGGCAAGGCAGGAGAGGTCTGCCGCGCCATGTGGGATTCTCCCTGGCCGGGCGTCGAACTTGTGTCGCTGCTGCCGACAGCTCCACAGCGCAGCGCTTAACCGCTGCGCCACCAGGGAGGCCCTCAAGTCATATTTAGCTGATAGAACATTGTTAGGACTTTGACTTTTACTTGGTGTGAACTAGAGAACCATCTGGTGATTTTTTGAAGCAAGATGCACTGATCTGACTTAGGTTGTGAAAAGAATCTTCTGATCCTGAGTTGAGAGGGTGGTGGCTTGGCTCAGGGCGGTAATAAGAAAGTTGGTGAGAAGTGGTAGTTTCTGGATAAACCTTAAAGTAGAGCCAACAAGGCCTGTTGACAGTTGGCTATGTGGTGTGAGAGAAACACAAGGATCAAATGACTAAAAGATTTAGCCTGAGCAACTTCAAGGGTGGGATCGCTCCCAGCTGAGATGTAGAAAGTAGGTAGAACAAGTTTTTCTTTTTCTGTGGAGGGTGAATCACACTTTCAGTCTTGGACACATGAGTTTAAAATGTCTTTAGGCGAAGTAGCTAGATTCATAATTGGATATAAGAGGGTGGAATCTCTCTAAAAATCAAAAGTCTAGAAATAGAAAAATGTAGAAAATTTGACATACAGACTGGTCATTGGCATTTAATAAATTAATCACAACTGATACAAACAGATCAATCTATAAACAGGTAAACCTAATCATCCACTAAAATCAGTGTCATCCATAAATATGGAAATACTATATATGTCTAACTACAAATTGGGTCCTTCCCTCCAATGTGCTTTACAATTTGCTCGAGAGCCAGTAGAAATAATAATACAGAGGAATTTTCGTGCTGTTTCTATGTGAATTCTGAGAACTATTGTTAAGATCGACTTAAAGTACTGCACAGACATAAAAGCAACATCTATCTGTCTTAATTCAACGACCATGAGTATATGTGCCTCAGTACAGCCCTTAAAGTAAGACTAGAGCAAATTGAGATGTGCTGTACTTGTAAAATACACATCTGAGTTCAGAGTTCTAGTATGAAAGGAAGATTAGATCATAGCAGATAACTCTCTAGGACATATTTTAATACTCATTACATGTTGAGATGATGATTTAGCTAAATTGGGTTAAATAAAGTGTGTTATTAAAATTGTGAACCTATTAATCATTTAGTTATTTCTTTTTACCTTTTTAAATGTGACTCCTAGAAAGCTGAAGATTACCAAGGTGGTCTGCACTATATTTCTGTGAAACAATGCTAGTCTAAAATACGTCTCTCAGGCTTAAAGTTTTCAAAAACAGATGACTTGTCTTAGGAAGAAAGGAGTTTGCAATGTTCTTCCCCATTGTTTTTTCCAAAGATGATGCAGAAATCCTTAGTGATATGGACTGTATTCTCCAGGAGGCTTTTGCACTGCAGCGGGAGACCTTGAAGCCCATCCTGATTCAAAAGCCAGATTTACAAGGCTTTTGATTGGTAGTTTTTCCCCCTAGCTACCAGAGTAAAGGCACTAATTATGTCCACATTGTCTGACTAAATGCTGCTGGCTGTGGCATGAGAGCTGGTTTCAGGCAGCTCTGGGAGAGCTGAGTGCCGTCCTCCCTGAATAGATAATGAAGGTGGGGCTGAGCCCCCACAGCTTCCCTGTGTGGCTGACACCTCCATGCCAGCTCTGCATTGCAAGATAAGAGGAAAGAATGATTCTGAGAACCCCTGCGAAGTGAGGGGGGACCCCTGCTGTTCTCTAAAAGGCATTCTAAGAAAAGACTTCACAGAAAATCAATTGCTATCACTTAAGGCCTTTTCTTTAACTCACTTTATTCCACCATAGGCTTATTTTTTCTTAGAAGAGGACAAAGCAATGTGTGAAAAATTATATACCATTCCTGTGGTGTCTTTGAAACAAGTTTATAAATTCCTAATATGCATTCCTATTAGTTAGGAGATGCAAAGAAAAGATGGTGTCAGTAAAAGTCATTCACTAGGACAGGAGATGGTTTTTGAAGCAGGGAGCACAGGCATTGTTGGGGTAGGTGATCCAGGATCAGGGAAGAAATGAATCTGAAGAAAGGAAAAGCTTTGAGATGAGACACAAAGCCTCCCACCCCACCCTGTGTGGATTCTGAATGAGGCTTCCAGTCTCTATTTCATGCTTTCAGTTCCCTGTGACTGGAGGCTTTCGTTCTCCATGGGAATCCAGGGAAGATTCGAGCTGAAAGACAGGATCCCATTAGTTCATGGATTTCCCCCTTTTGCTGTTTCTGCCCCCCAGCCCTCCTTATTTTTAAATCAGATGTTTTAAGTATGTCAGCTACTTTTACCACAGCCTGCTGTGGGGTGATCTCCCCAAAGTGTTAGAAACCTTTCTCATATGCCCAAAATAGGCCTCTTTCAATAGGTGTGACCTTGACACAGAGAACTAAAGGTCAGCGGACACCCTGTATGCCACAGGAGGCCTATTCTATTACTTAAAGAATGTAAGTTATTTTACATTAAGAGCAGCCAGGCCCTGGGAGCTTTTTGTCCTTTTCCCTTTTCCTAGTTGAAGAAGCAATCACTGCTTCCCGTTTTATGACCTGGAAATAAGGTAGTTTGGAGGGTGTCATCTAGATGTTGGTTTATCAGTGACTGTGTCCCCTCTATGTCGGAATCTCACCTTTACTGACCCCTCCTTGTCTGTCATGTTATGTCTCCCCCTCTCTCTTCTTAGCACCCATATCCTTAAATACAGGATAAATACCTCTGGTCTGCTCCATTATTCTTTAGAATTTACTGTGTAAATTCCCCATACAAGTTATTAAATTTTGACCTTTTCTTGTACTAATCTGTCTGAAGTAAAATTGCCCCTTCAGCCTCAGAATAACCCAAGTGGGGTAGGGGGGGGGGTTTTCCCAGTGCTGCGATAACAGCATTGATTCTAGAGACAGACAAAGCCTGGGGTTTCACCCAAGTCTGTTACTTCCCAGTTGTGTCATCGCAGCTGTCTGATCTCTGGAAGCCTCCCCACTTGCCCTCTAGAGCACTGACAGCCTCTGCCCAGTGGACTGGCCATGGTAGAAAATGAGGTGCCGTGTGTGCTGGCGTAAGGGTCTCGCACAGGGGAAGTGCTCAGAAATACTAGCTATAATGACAGTAATTAGGTGTGATTCTAAGGTACAAGCTATAGGTAAAATAAGCATGGGTGAAGTTCACAGATACTAGAATTTCACATTACTCAATTTGTCTTATTTTTCATAAGGGATTGTACAGTCTATTGGTTAGTTGGTTTATAGACCAACCAATTTGTCATTTCCTAGGTGTGGAAAACTAAGAGCAAGAACAGTATGCTGCTTTAATACACGCACATACACACACACACACACAATTCCTCTTTTGAAACAGTTGAGTACTTAATAAATCAGTAATTTCCAAATTTGTGTAGATTACAAAATGTAACTAGAAGCTACCAGTTGGTTTTATTTATTTATTTATTTTTAAGATTTATTTATTTATACATACAAGCTGGGGTACAGGCCAGAGGCTTGGGGCGGTGAGAGGGTTCATCAGAGACAGAGTGGGGAGCAGAACAGGCAGATCAGAAATACACTGCTGAGGGGAGCAGTGGGCGAGGAAGGAGAGGTCTGCCACGCCATGTAGGAATCTCCCCCACCCAGTGTTGAACTCATATTGCGCACTGCTGACAGCTCCACAGCGCAGCGCTCAACCACTGCGCCACCAGGGAAACACTACCAGTTGGTTTTAAAAAGCATGTCCCCTGCATTAGCGGGGGGGTGGGTGTGAGGAAGTGTGGTACCATGCTGAGTAAGGTCCTCTTTCTCTGTAAATGTGCTGTTGTGGAGGTTAAAGCTGGTAAACATGAGCTTAGTGGCTGGCGTGTGTTATCCATTATTCTTACTTTCTCGATGGATCAGAAATCCTTGGCTGACTATAACTGGTGTTTTCCAGAGCCACCAGCTGCAGACACTGAAGAGACTCTGGCACGAGTATCTTTGGCATTGGCATATTAATAGTCCTTGGCCCAATATTACCCATGGGACCATTGGTCTGAAAATTACATAAATTTTGTGCCTGCTTCTAGAGTCCCAGAGTGTTTGCACTGGGGGAACCTGAGACTGTTCCCGCTGATCTATACCAGGCCCTGGTGGTAAAGCTGTTGGAGGTTGCACTGCCTGCCTGTGACAGGTCAACTCAGCTTAGAATACAATGGAGTCAGTTACATTTGTGCCCATTAGAATTTTTACTCTGACTTTCCAGGGATCTTCCTTCCTAAAATATTTCAGCAGGAAGTTTGCAATGGGGCATGTGGGAATGAATCCAGGCAAATCTTAAGGCTTTGGCTGGAACACTGTGGACAGGGAGAGAGGAACTGTTCATTCCTGGCAGCTCCTGGGGAAAGCGAGCAGGCAGTAATAGAAATAAACAGAGTTGCTGGTAGGACCTCAGGCTGCTCAGTGGCAGCTGGCATCAGGGCACGAGTAACGATTAGATCAGGTGTGGCCCACGGGAGTCAAAGAGCATGCTCTGTAGCATCCAGAGTGAAAGCTGTCCACTCTCCAGACCAGAGAACTGCAAATTGAAATGGCTGAGATGAAAACCAGGCTGCCCCAGGGGCTTGTCCATTTCACTCTGTCTTTTGCACCTCCTCCTTCCCTTCAGGAAGACACAGGGAGCCCAGAGAAGGAGCAGGAGCAGAGATGGAGGTGTGGCCTCAGCTGGCATTAGCTGGCAATTCTGTGGGTATAGAGAAATTCAGGGGGATGCTGGGGACATAAAGTATGGGTAAGCAAAACATCTGGAATAATAATGGTCATTTATTGAGACATTTCTTGGGGAACCAAATAGACAAAGCACTTTCTATGTATTTTATCTCTCTCTCTGGGGACAGGTGCCCGAAAACCCCCATTACTCAGATGAATGAAAAGAGACTCAGAGAGTTTCTGACACTTGCCCAGAGTCCGAGGCTCACTAGGTTGAAGAGCCAGGATTCAAATTGAAGCCAGTAAGTATCCAAAGTCATATCCAGTTCATGGTCCTTGGCCCCCTAGCCCCTGTAGAGAATCAGAAATATGCCCATTCAGAGCTGACAAACGGTGCATATACTAGGCTAGGGAAGAGAGGTGCAATCATCTTGCTTGATTGGAAAAACTTGCTGAGAGGTTGAAGAAATTTCCAGAGAGTAGATGCAGTAGAATATAGCTCATGGATCTTCCTCAGATAAATGAAGGGACCCCTCACACTAGCCTGAGGGACACCTTTTGTGTGAAGCAAAGGGAGTTGTAGATTCCCTAGACTCCTGCGTCACAATGCTGGGGACAGTGACGGCTCTACCCTCTTGCAGCTGCAACTGTGCGCAAAATCCAGTGATGAGTCCTATGAGGCAGAGACCCTTCACCGCCAGACCTCCTTTAAAGAAAGCTCCATTTTCCTGGAAGGGCAGGGTAAGCGCACAAACACTAGTCCATAAGGTTACTTTAGAGGGAAGTCAGGTCATGTGTCATTGGCATGAACCAGAAAGAGAGGTTATTTGCATTGGGCTTACTAGGAAAAGCTTCGTTGAGGAGGTAGTGTCTGAACAATGGGTTCAGCCTGCACCCAGTGCACCAGGAAGCATTCCAGGCAGAGAAAACGGCTAGATGCTCGAAAGTGGGGAGAGTGGAAAGAGAATGGTGAGTCATTTAGTTTGACTTGAATGTCAAAGGGGTGGAGAGGGGAGGGCAATGGCAGAAAGACAGATGAGGCTAAAACTGGAGGGCCCTGAAAGTCATTTTATTTTGAGGCAGTAGAGTCTCATTGAAAACATTTAAGCAAGGGGATGCCATGATAAGTTCTCTGCCAAGCGAAGAACTATGCTACTCTTCCTGATCTTCGGCAGCACTGGGCAGGCAGAACATGGAGGCAGGGGGACCGTGGAGGAGGCTCCTACTGTAGTTCTGGAAAAGAGGCAATGAGGTTCTGGAATGGACTCAAGGCTCATGGGGTTTCCTTTCTGCCTTCCTTTTTCCCTTTGTTTGCTGGCTTTATACCACCTATCCCTCAGGTCTCCACTTAAATGTCACTCCTCAGGGAAGTCTTCCTCGGTTGCCCCAGACTAGAGCAGGTGCCTTCTGTATAGGTCTTGATGCCTTCCTTTCCTCCCCATTGTAGCATGCATTACAAGCATAATTAAATAATTCCATGGGTAGTCATTTGCCAACTTTGCCATCTAGAAGGTTGGAAGCTTCATGAGGTCAGGGTGAGGATTCTGTTCCCTATTGCTGTAACTCTGGCCCTTTTGTGGTGGTTTCTGTCATATGTTGGATGCTCTTACCTTCTGTGGAAGGGATGAATAGGAGTGGATTAGGTTGGGATAGAGTATAAGATAAAATTCAAGAACTAAGGTGGAAGGTTGGATGTGGCACCTGACTGTCTGTGCATGGGAGGGAAGAAAGCAAAGACAATGCCAAGCGGTAGAACCCGTGGTTTTTTTCCTGTGACTAAACCGAGTAGAATGGAAAAAGAAAGAAAGCGGGGCTCAAAGGGATTATTAAAAATTCGCTTTTAAAATAACGTACTGCGGATCAGCCAGGTATAAATGAAAAGTAGACATTTAGAAATAGGAACCCGGAAACTAAGAGAGAAATCTGGGGTACAGTTAGGGCTGGTAGATGTGAGGCTGCTCCTCTGGTCCAGGTTCTCCTTTCCTGCTTTCAGCGGCATGACTGGGCATGTGGGAAGGCTTCACGCCCCCAACCCAAATCAGTCAGAGCCATGTGACTGGATTTGGCTGATGATATGTGAACCAAATATGTGTGTTATTTCTAGGTGGAAGCATTTGACAGCTAGTGTGAGCTTTTCCATATGCTCACTTGCTTCTTCTGTCCACCAGCTGCATCCAGATGGTGCAGGCTTGTCAGGCAGGGTTCTGCAGTGAGGACAAGCAGAAGAGCACCCTGCCAGCATGAGGTGGGCACATAATATAAGTGAAGTAATCTTTTGATGTTTGAAGCCACCACGATTTGGGCAGTGTTTGTTATAGCAGCATAACCTAGTCTGTCCTCACTGATCAAGAGCCATGTACATTCAATCAGTTCCATACTTATTTATGAGGTACTATGTTAGGTGCTGGGAATACCATGGTGAGCAAGACAGATATGCTCCTAATGGGGAGAATATGGAGAAGAAGAAAAGAGAAAAAGAACAGGAGTTGGGGTGGGACCCAGAAGAGAACCAGATGGTGCTAGGTGTCAGGAAGGCACTTAGAACAGGAAGAAGCAGTAGGATCCATAGGAGACTCAGCAACCTGTGCCCAGCCTTGGGCCCACATGTGGAATAAAGGGGCAGCAAGAGGTCGGAGCTGGGGTGACTTTTCCCAGCCTTGCTTCCCTAATACAGTCAGTCTTGAAGCATGGCCCAACTGCAGCTGCCTCATGTGGGGACTTGTCAGGAAGGCAGAATCTCAAGCTCCGCAGCAGAACTTCTGAATCAGGGGTGGACCCAGACATCGGTGTTCTAACAAATCCTCTGGGAATTCTGAGATACACTTTATTTGGAGAGTCTCTGCTCTGGTGGAGCTCTAAACATCTGACCAACTTCCTTTAAAGAGCAGGAAGGGCTTCTGGGACCACCAGAGACCCTAAGTATCATCTCCTCTAGTGACTTTGGTGAGAATTACTGAGTCATCAAGTCTCTGTGGTCATGTGGGAGGATAGGACACCAGAGGCAGGGATGGAGGGAAGGATGCTGTGCCCCATGATAGAGCACAGCACCTGAGGAGCAGTGGCTGAGCTGCTTTGGAAATGGGCTCCTACTGGGATTGTGCTGGAAACCAGACAGCACACGTCAGGCTGTGAGCCCCAGTTACTTTGTGGTTTCTGCCTCTGTCCCACATTGGGGGTCCATGGGTGAACAGGGAAAGGGCCAGACTAAGAGGTACCTGCATGTGGCAGGCACTGCCAGGCTTGCTCTTCTCAGGATCTCACTTCATCCTCACAACTACTCGAGGGAGGTAGATGGGCGTTCTTGCACCAATCAGATGATCACAGGAGGCTTAATGAGTTAGGAATTTTCCCACAGTGGACACTAGGTAAGTGGTGGACAGGGTTCACCAGACTCCGTGATTCACCATTGTTCATCCCATTTCCAGGCTTTGTTATCCACATACTCTGGGTAGGTGCTAAGCTGTATTCTGAAGGATATGTAGGTATTAGCAAAGGGAAGAGAATACAGGACATTCTAGGCAGAGGAGATGGCTGTGAAGAAGCAAATCCTGTGCGGAGAATGCAAAGTGTCGAACACGTGAGGTTACTTGCACTTGCTGCACAGCATGTAAAGCGCATGTGAGAAAAGGTGGCGGCAGCGAGGGAGATACTGGATGCTGCAGGCTGCACGTGACATGCAGGGATCAGAGGCAACACCTGTGAAAGTGGGTGACAACCAGTGTTTTAACTCAAAGAAGAGCATCTGGTACAATCAGCACATGAGTTTCCTTTTTCTCTTTCTTCTTTCCAAACCTCTCTCCAAACCAGTTTTAAGATGGACCTAACAGTCGCAGCTAATTAATTCCCTATGAATAAAACTCCTTCATCATAAAGATATCATGGTAAAATCAACAGCAATGACAAAGAAGTGTCATAGCCTACAGCAAATAAAAAACCCTGGATCACATAAAAAGCAATTTTCAAAGCGGTAATTGCTGTCATTTATTGAAATCCGACTGCAAGACAGGCAGTGCTTACTAAGTGTAGGCAATTTACATGCAATATTTCATTTATTCTTTATAACCACTCTATGAGGTAGATGGTAATTTCCATATTTTAAAGACAGGAAAGTGAAACCCAGAGAGGTTAAGTCACTGGCTCCATCATACAGAAAATGGCAAGGCACAGAGACAGAAACAGCCCTCGGATGCTGGCACCCACGCTCGGCTCCGCAGGGGCTTTTTGTCTCAGATGATATCTGTGGAAGTCAACGGCCTGTGGGCTGGGAGTCAGCAGGAACAGGAAGGGAGGCAGTGCCCTGGTGTGGGACAGGAATGGATACCTCCAGCACTGGCGGTGCTTCTGTTTCAGATCTCGTCAACCTCCAAGAACTTAACCCAGAGTTGTCCATTGCAACTTTTTAACTGCGTAATGATCACATCTTTACAAAATTGAAAGGCTTCAAAAACACCAAATGTTTCTTTTCGTAAGTGGGTCTCAGTGCCACAGAATTTAATATTTTACAAATGGGAAAGGCTCTTTAATGCTTTAAGGTTTTCCTGGGTAATAATATTCTCCCAAAATAATCTGTGTTGCCCAAGAAAAGCATAAAAGTAATTTGCTGTGCAGGAGAAGTTAAAGTCTTTCTTCACCAGCAAATGTTACAGGAATAGACAGCAGGTGCCATCTCTCTTGGACTGCACAGCTTTTGCCATTTTCTTGGCTTTCTATGTCCTTGCTCTTCCGTTACCAAGAGAACAAAATTCTTTCCTCTTGTTCCAGACACAGCCATTATATCTCTACCCAGTCCCCAGAGTCTCCTTTTCTACCTTAAGGTATGATATCAGTTAGGGTGGGCTAGGTTGTGCCACAGTAATAAACATCCCTAGACATGAGAGGCTAGAAACTACAAAGCTCATTTCTTGCTCACCACATAATTTATCCTAAGACAGACAGGGACTTTCACTTCACCTGTGTTGTGTTGTCTCCCTTAACTCTGACAACAAGGCCAGTGTTTTAACCTCCAGTTCATAATAAGAAAACAGGACCACAGAGGTTAAGAGTGTGATGAAGTGTTCATCTCAACCAAATCGATTTGGCCTTTGTCCCCAGCTGCTGACAAAATGGTGACGCCCTACACCTGAACACCCTGGTTGTTTCAGATCCTTGATTTTGAAACTCCAACCAAGATTTAGTCATTCAGAAGTTTTATGGGTTTTTTTCCCCCTCAGAAAGCACAGCTTTGATAAATTAAAACCCTTGCTTGCCTGTCATGAATTTCAATGGCCTGCTTAGAAACTCAGAAAATATAGAATCTTAACTGTAAATTCTCTGCTCTCAGCCCTCTCAGGTAGAAAGCCACAGGCCTCACCAAGCAGTGAGGAGGAAGGTATGGAGCGAGATAGAGTCATCACTGGGCTTGGAGAACAGCAGCTCTTGTACTAAGACAACACCCTTTCCATCTGTATCAGAAAATATTCCAAAGGAGCCAGTTTTCCCCACATCCTCCAGGCTTTCTGTATCTAGTGAGATCTACAAAAAGACAAACTTCCAACCCAAGAGGTCACATCAGAGATTTTCTCTTAATCTCACTCCCTAACAGATGAAATGGCACATAGATGCTACTGTTTTCTTAATTGCCCAATAGTATCCTTGTGAAAATGAGAGTTTTCCTATCGAGGTGGGAGTTGGATGTAATTCTTCTTCAACTAACATCTCTTTTTTCCCCTCCAGGATATTTTCCCCACTGATGTAAGGATAGTGATCCATTTTTTTAGAGTACTTGATGTAATAGTTCAGTTTGATAAGTTGATTCATTTGCAAACCCTCATGTCAGTCTTCCACTGGGCTAAATATTTTCTCCCTTGGGCTAGTTAACCCAGTTGATTACTGCTTTTGCTACTGATGTCAAGATTAAGTCTTCAGTCTTCACAGGGTCTAATTACCTGAGCTATGTTTCAGCCCTTTCTAAAATACATGCACTTAGTTGCCAGGGGAACCATGCAATGTAAATAGGTAGAAATATATAACTTCTAGCGAAATTCAAGGTCTTTGTGAGGAAAGAGTCAGAGAGAAGTGTTTTTTTCTTTCTGGAAGCCAAATACAAATTTTGTAAAAATAGTATTTATCTTTTGGGGTTTTTTTGCTTTCCCCCAACATTTTTTTTTAATTTCAAACATATAGAAAAGTTGAAAGAATTTTAAGTTACCCCACCACCTAGGTTCTAACATTAGTATTTTGCTATCTTTGCTTCATCACATGTTGAAGTATCTATCTGTTCCTGTATCCACCCAGTAAACTTGTCTGTTTTTGATGCATCAAAGAAAGTGTAATTCAGTTCAAAATACTTTGACTTATTATTAGTTTTTTTTTTGAGCCCCAAGGAGATCACTTTATTACCTTACAATTCTGGAGATCAAAAGTCTGGGATGGGTCTTTTGGGTACTAAAATCAAGATGTTGGCAGAGCCTCATTCTTCCTGTTGGCTTTAGGAGCCCATCCATGCCATTGTCTTCTGCAGATTCAAGAGACCACCTGCATTCCTTAGCTCATGGCCCCTTCCTCCATCTTCAAAGCAAGAACTGTGGCATCTTCAAATTTTCTCTGATCTCTGCTTCAGTCATCACATCTTCTCTGACTCTGACACTCCCCTTCCCTGTTTCCTTCTTATAAGTACCTTGTGATAACATTGGGTCCTTTTGGTTAATCCAGGATAGCCTACCCATCTCTAGATCCTATATCACATTCCCAAATCCCCTTTGCCATGGAAGATAACTTTATTAGTTGACTTGGGTTGTAATAACAAAATGTCATAAAATGGGTGATTTAAGAGCAGAAATTTATATTTTGCAATTTTAGAGGCTGGGCAGTCCAAGATCAAAGTGCTGATCTATTTTGTTCCTGGTAAGGGCTCACTTCTGCCTTGTAGAAGACTGCCTTCTTGCCGTGTGCTCACATGGCTGAGCGAGTAAGTACTCTGGTGTCTCTTCTTATAAAGATACTAATCCTGTTGGATCAGGGTGCCGCTCTTATGACCTCTTTTAAATCTTAATTACCTCTTTGTAGACCCTAGTTCCATATATAGCTACACTGGCAGTTAGGGGTCAATTGCATGAAATTTAGAGAAAGCAATAAAATTCAATCTGTAATAGTAACATATTTATTAATAGGTTCTCAGCATTAGGACATAGACATCTTCATGGAGGCTGGGAGAAGGGGCACTATCCTGTCTACTAGGGCATAAAAAAACTTTTTCCTTTTTTAAGTCTCTCTAAAGACTTACTGTCAGATGAAAATTAGGGAGCCAACATACAGATGACATGTCTAAGGAATAAGTCCTTGGGCATTCCTAGAGGTCAAGGAGAGAAAGAGGAGCCAGACAAGGAGCCCCCAGAAGGAATTGTCAGTAAGGCAGGAGAGGAGGAATCCTAGCAAGTCTCCAAAAAGAGAGCATGTTTTGAAAAAGACACTGGATGTCACTGCTGCTGACAGATCAAAGAGATGGAGATGGAGGCTTGGCTACCGGTGGATTTATCAAAGTGAAGACCATGGGGCACCTGCTCTGGTGATATGATGGGGCTGAGTGCCTGGGCAGAGTAACTTCGTGATAGTGGGGAAGAGAGGAGGTGCAGTGGGTCCAGTAGTGAACGGAGGGGACAAGAACACATCAAAGAACTTTCTCAGGGAATCCGATAAAAAGCGGAGCAAGGAAAGGAGTAGTAACTTTGGGGGCATCATCATTGTCAGCTTACAATATTTGAAAATATTGACTGACTTCATTCACAAGCTCCAGAAAGTTGAGGAATAAGAGCAGGAGAAAGTAAGAGTCCGTAGTGTAGACTGTCCACTACGATTCAGCACTGCTAAAGGAAGTCACATGAAGCCGATGTCCTAAATTCCGATAGTACCACATACTTTCCTTCTTCCTCCCAACTTTTCCTCTGTTTTATCTTTCTGTTCTCTTCATGCATTTCTTATTCCTTCCTACATTTCACAAACACATGAGCCCCCCATACCATTGAAATTTACATCTGCAACAAGGATTAGCATGAATTAGTTAACAGCAAAAGTCACAGGGGCAGTTGGGGTATGTATGTGGTAAGGGGAAGTGGGTATTTGTCATTGGTCTCTAGAAAAGTGTTTCACAATATGGAGATTAGATCCCCACCTTGTCTTATATCTAAAAACAAACTTTAGGAAAATTAAACTCTAAATATAAAAGATAAAGATATATTGATTAAAAGAAAATGCAGAATATTTTTTTTTGTGGCGTTGGAATGGAGAACAATTTCTTAAGGTGCCAAAAAGTGAAAACCATACAGGAGGTAACTGATAGAATTAATGACACTACAATTAAAGATTTCCTTTTTTTTTAAAGATTTATTTATTCATGTCTACAAGCTGGGGTACAGGCCAGAGGCATGGGGCGGTGGAGTGTTCACCAGAGACAGAGTGGGGAGCAGAACAGGCAGATCATCGGAAATACACTGCTGAAGGGAGTGGTGGGCGAGACAGGAGAGGTCTGCCATGCCATGTGGGAATCTCCCCAGCCCTGAGTCGAACTCGTGTCACCACTGTGGACAGCTCCACAGCACAGCGCTTAATCGCTATGTCACCAGGGAGGCCCCACAATTAAAGATTTCTTAAGCCATTAGCAAAGTTAACTGGTGGTAGATTTGGAGGGGACCAAGTGGCAACAGCTAACAAATATTTCAGATATACAGAGAACTCCTTCAAGGCAGTTACACCAAAGTAAAGAAAAGGACAAAGGTTATTGTCACAGACCCTGTTGGTAACCTGTCCACACTCCTCGGTCTACTTCTGAGCTCACCTGCAGCTGTGATGGATCATTGGTTCCCTGCATCACATGGCTTCCCACCTCAGGGTGTGGAACCCCTCTCTGTCTCACGTGCTGGGGGAGCATGCTCCACTAGGTGCAGTGCACCCTGGAAGTGCTGTAGTTGGATCCCCCCAGGGCGGCACACCACCAGTAAAGACTGAGGAGAGAATATGAATAGCCCAGCTTCCCCATTTCTTAGCAGGGCAGTTCTGGGTTGTTCAACAGTTACTCAGAGTATCCCTTGCAAGACTGAACCTCAATTACCCACAGCAGTAACCTGCTCAAGACCCACCCTTCGTTGGTTTTGCTCCCTTCCTTGTCTCACTGTCCTGATTCTCTCACTTAGCACTTTTAAATAAATAATCTGCATTCAAATCCTTGTCTGAGGATCTGCTTTCAGGGGAACCCAAATTAAAAAGCTGAATGGATGCCAACTAGATAGAATCTGGAAGCCAGATTAGGACGGATATAAATAAGCATTTCACAGAAGGGGAAATAAGGAAGGTTAATAAGCATGGGAAGAGATGTTCAACTCCAGTAATCAGAGAAATGAAAGCTATGTAGGGAACCACCACTTCACCACCCACACCCCAAAGCAGGGCAGAAATTAAAAATCTGAATTTATAAAGTGTTTGTGAAGATGCGGAGAAACCGAAAGCACAACTGGTGCAGCTCCGGTGGGAAGAGTTTCCAATGGTGAGTGGATTTGCATATCTGCACACCCTAAGGTCTGAGTTTGTGGCCCACACAAACTCTGACACCAGTTCTGTGCGGTCTACTAATCAAGTCAGTCTTCAGTGCTCCTGTTAGTCCAACATTTCCCAAGTTCATCTCTCTCCTTGTCAACTTCTCTTCCTTCCTCACCTGATGACTTCACTTCTTATTGAATTGAGAATATGGAAGTACCAAGAAAAAATTTTCCATATGCTCCCATCAACAGATCTACCAATCTGCCAGTATTTGTGCACATTGGTCCCCTGCTGTCCTCCCCAATGCAAACTCCTCCATGTCTCTTGCCTCCTCAAGAAACCTTGCTCCTGAACCTGAAGAGTCATTTACATCAGCTCTGTGTTACCTTCCTTTAGAAAGAGGAAGAGAAGAAAGGAAAAGAGAAAGAAAAAGGAAGATAACTTCTCTCTTTTACCCATTCTCCTCCATGTTTTGTTCCATTTTTGTCCTCCCCGCTACAGAAAAATTTCTCCAAGGAATTGTCTATAATTCTCAGTCTCCCCCAGAATGAGTCCATCAACATCATTTTACAGGATTGATGACTTCCTTCTTCCTGAAGCCCTTCCTCACTGCTCCAAGGACATTTCTCTCTGGCTTGATTCTTCTGTCTCATGGCCTGTACTTTTTAAGAAAACAAATGCAGTAAGATAAAATAACAGCTCTTTCAAAGAGCAATGATGATGTTATGTTAAGAACTGAGGGTTCTCTTTAGTTCAGGTGTTTGGGAATAAAATGAATTGTTCTTGGAAAGTATTTAAGTGAGGACTGTAGGACAGGATGCCTAAGGGCTGAATGGGCTGATCATATCAGGAACAATGTGGAAGTATGTCACTTTCACGCAACCTGAAGGGTGGTGATGATATCAACAGAAAAGAAGAGCAATAGGGGACATCCAGTAGGACAGAAAAATGAGAGCAGGAAGTAGGAAAGTGTAATATTCAGGGTGGACCTCCTAGCCTTAGCAGATGGTTTGTGGAGTGGGAGATGGGGTAGAAGAGAAGAAGATAAAAGTAAAAATACTAAGATCAGATGGCAGATGCCTTGGATAAGATTAAGGAATTTGGACTTGGCTCCAGCACTAATAATATTAGTAATTTCTGGCATTTATTGAATGCTTACTATACGTCAGAATACTTTTTCTAGTGCTTTATGTTTTATTTCACTTAGCTTTCTCAGTAAGTCTGTAACATACCCTAATCTACTGATAAGAGAAATAAGGCAAATAAAGGTCAAGTTAGTTGCCCAGTGTCACTGGTGGAAGCCAAGATTTGACTTCAGGAAATCTGACTCCAGAACACCCACTTTAGTAATAACCACTGTAATGTGTCTCCTTCAGTAAGGATCACTTAAGATTTCTGAGCAAAATCTCGACATACTGAATATTGGATTTTAGTGAGGCAGGTTTACCAGAGCTATGCAGAGTGGCTTGCAGAGCACAAAACTGGAAATAGGTGGTCCACGAGAAAGGGAGTGTGGTGGTAATGTGGGTGGGAGTTGACAGGGAACTGACAAGCATGCAGCTAGTGAGATGGCACAGGAAGGAACCCATGAGGTAGCTAGTCAGCTTGGCTGCAGGTTGTGACATTACCTGTGTTAGGCCTTGGGTGAGGATCAGGGGACAGTATGGTGAAAGACATGGACAGGAAATTAATAGTAAGTGCACAAGTTACCTTTATGTGAAAGGAAAGCCGTGGCCCAACCTAAAACAGGAGGAGGGATAGGTGTTCTCTGCAAGTAATTGTAGCTCCTTACTAAGATAAAAAATAGTATGCATGAAGTAGATAATATTTCATAACCTTGAAAAAATAATTTTGGGGAAAAAAAATCAGTTTAGGGCCTCCCTAGTGGCACAGCGGTTAAGCTCTGCGCCGTGGAGCTGTTGACAGCGGCGACGCAAGTTCCACGCCCGGCCAGGGAGATTCCCACATGGCGCGGCAGATCTCTCCTGCCCCGCCCGCTGCTCACCTCAGCAGTGTGTTTCTGACTATCTGCCTGTTCTGCTCCCCACTCTGTCTCTAGTGAACCCTCTCGCCGCCCCATGCCTCTGGCCTGTACCCCAGCTTGTAGACATGAATAAATAAATCTTTAAAAAAAAATCAGTTTAGAATCTCTCTCCATAACCCAAAGACAGAATATTTGTCCTTAGAAAAACAGATGCCCTTTTCAAGTTAATCATCTTTTACCTGGAAAATCAAAGGAGGCGGTTTAATGATCATCTAATTGGCAGATGTAACTAGAACTATCAGATAATTTGGTTCTGTGATGCACAGTTACATAGAAAATAAGGTCTGTGTTTGTGGATAATGAATATGTTATCTTCAAGTAGGTTTTAGAAGTCAGAATGAAAACACATTTTAACCGAAGATCAAAGGTGCAAATCAAGAAAATTCATCTCCAGGGAGAGGTTGCCTAAGGTGTTGCAATTTTTATGAATATTTATATATTCACATGGAACATACTTTATTTGCCTGACTTAGTGGGTTATTTGAATCCCTTAGACATCCTTTTATTCATAAAATGTAATTGCATTGCTATCAAAATGACTTTAATATCTGATACCTGTGCAGACATTTATCTTCTCTTTAATGCAGGGATGCTTATGAAATAGATGTCTTCCTAGAAAGTTGTGCTTAAATGACATGTTAGTAATGAGAATAAAATGTTCTCAGCCACCTTCTTTTTTTCCCTAGGAGATTACAGAATCTCTCCCTGGTTCTTTTAATGTCCCTCCCTGCTTCTTCCCAGCACATCCAGAATGAGCTTTCAAAGTAGGTCTGATTATGTCACCACCACCTTAATATCCTTACTGCTCCGTGCCATCACCTGGGAGTTCATTATCATCAAGTTGCTGCACCCTACAGTCCCTTCACTATGTGCATGCTACTTCCTTTATCATTCTGTATTCCAGCCACAGTGTTCTCTTAATTCACCCATGTTTCCTTCTACCCCAGGGCCTTTGCAGAAGTATAGCCTTCTTCTAGAAACAGTTCCACTCCCCACCCCTCAACTGGGGAACATCTGCAAATCTGTTCCATCAAATGTTGAAACTCTAACGTTCCCTCCAGTAGGCCATTAGATGGAGGTAGCCTTTGACATATAATTGACATAATTTGAATCCTTGAATGGTCATTCGTAAATGTCTACTCAAGGGCTGGATTCTCATGTTTGCCTAGACATTAGAATCGCTTGGGGAGATTTTTGAAAATATTGATCCTCTGTTACATTCCCAGAAGATTCTACTTTACTTGATGTGGGTTCCACCTGAGCATTAGGTTTTTAAACACTCTTCCAGTGATTTCTAATGTGCAAATATGGTTGAGAACCACTGGGCTAGGAGAAAGTTTCTCAGCTGGAACATGTGATGACCAGGGTGAGAAATGCAAAAGTCTGTAGGTTTTGGGTGGGGTAAGGCAGAAAAAAGAGACATGAGAAGAAGATGGTGATTAAAAGCTCAGTGACAGCCTGGGAGTGAGTTAGAGAAGAGATGAGACTTACTGAGAGGTGGTGGAGTGAGGTGTGAACATTGCAGGTGGGAGCTACATACATACTAGTGTCCTTAGGCTCCCACTGGAAAAAATCACGCCCCTTTCAAAATTAAGAACAAAGGCAAAACAAAATAAACATTTCAAAACCGAAACCTGTCCTGAACTGATGCAAGTAGACCACATAGCCACAAGAGCCCAACTTCGGGGTCAGGGTCACACCAAAGAGACTCTTCTTGGGCGATGTTGGAAGAAAGTCTTTGAGTCACAGCTGAATTGACTCCTCAGGAGAGATCTTGTTTGTGAGTTGCCTCAACTGAAGCCACAGTGCACACTGTTCCTCCCACACAGTGTGGTTTATGAGCTGTGAAACTCTCATTGTTCATAGAGGCAGTGCCTGCTGGCCTCCAGTGGACCTCATGGGAAAGGGGAGGAAGCCAGGAACAGGTGGACGTGGGCTTCACTCGAAGAACTCATGGTAGGATGAGCCCAGCAGGAGCTAACCAGATAGCCAAACCTATGTCCAAGAGAGAACAGCTCAGATCCCACCGAGGCTGGCCCTGCTCTGGGTCAGCACATCTGATGGGAACAGTGTGGACCCAGGTATTTTTAAGCCAAAGTGGGCAAATCTAGGCAAGCTGGCCTACATTGCCCTCTCTGGCATGTGTGGAAGATATGACTAATTGATCATGGTACAATTTCATGATGAGCTTGGCCATGACCTCAGGATATTTCACAACACAGAGCTCCAAATAGCTACCACCAAGTGAATAGTTAGCACTCAATTACCATTCAAGGTGTCAGCTTCTTAATGCTCAAAGAGATGTGGGTGGGAGCACTGGGGTAGGTATCAAGGTCCCATTGATTTATTTATTCAGTTGTCCTGATACTGAAAAGATAGAAATTGGTGCTTAACACTGTAGTAGGCACTGAGTAAATAAACAGACATGGTCCCTACACATTAAATTAACAGCTAAATGAATAAATTGCAATATAAATACAAATTATGGTGAATGCTATGTGGGCTTAGGGGGCTAATAATTTACATGCTTCCTTCCCTTTGGTTTAGAAACTACGAGACAGGCACAGAAGTAATGGAGATGGAGATAAGCGTTATCATTTTCATTGCTCCTTAAAAAAGACTATGACTCAGGAAGGGCCAACTGGACTTTTTAATGCTGCCATTAATTTAGCTTCTGTATATGTGTGGATTTGTTTCCATTGGACTTTTGGTCAATTTCTCTGTCGATACCATAGTATTTTTAACAACTGTACATTTATAATATTTATATTGACATCTAGTAAGGAAAGTATCCATGTTGTTCCCCTTTTTGTGTGGAAGATGTCTTGGCTATTCTTGACCCTTTGCTTTTTTTTTTTAAGGTTTATTTATTTATGAATATAAGAACTGGGGTGTAGGCCAGAGGTGTGTGTGTGGGGGGGGTGAAAGGACTCACCAGAGACAGAGTGGGGAGCAGAACAGGCAGATCTACTGACATACACTGCTGAGGGGAGCAGCGGTAGAGGCACTGCTGTGCCATGTGGGTCAGCTCCCTGGCCGGGGATTGAACTCATGCTGCTGTGGCTGCCGATAGCTTCATAGTGCTGAGATTTAATCAGTTGTGCCACCAGGGAGGTCCCCCTTTGCTTTTTTATATAAATTCTCATATTCATTTTATTGAGTTAAAAATTAAAGCTTATGGCATTTTTTGTTAATTGACTACATAGAAGAATTAGGGAAGATTTGACATCTTTAAGCATCAGACTTTCTTATATGTCAACGTAGTATTAGTCCTCTTATTTTTGTCTTTTTAATGTATTGCACAGAAATTGTATGTTTCTGACCATTAGCTCTTGTACAACTCTAACAGATTTATCTCTAGATCCTTCTTGGTTCTTAAGATTGTTGTAAATGATATTTCCTCAAAATTATTCTTTCCAATTGTTATATGTAGAAATGCCTTTGATTTACACAGAGAGATTTTGTATACAGTGAGCTGACTTGGAACTTTAGTTACCTCTAATATTATTGTAATTTTTCTGGGGTTTTGACATGCAGATATGTCATATCCACTGTTTTGTGACTTTTGTTCTTAATTACATCTTGCTTTTAGCCTATGTATTTTTTTATATGGGCTACGGCCACCAGTAAAACATTGAATACAAGAGTTGATGGCAGAGATATTTTTCCCCTCCTAAACTTGAAATACTTTTGACATTTTACTTTTAAGTGTAATGTTTGTTGTAGGTTTTTGGTAGATACTGTTTATCAGTTAAGGAAGTTTCTTTGTATTACCAGTTTGTTAAGAATGTTTATCAGAAATGTATGTTGAATTCTAGAAAATATTTTATCTGTACCTGTTAAGATGATTGTATGATCTTTTTCCTTTAAACTAAGATTACTGTTAATTATATTAGTTGATTTTCTGTTGTTCAACCAACCTCTTGTGCTAAATATAATTTTGTTACCTTTTAAATCTATTTCTGGATTTAGTTGGCTAGTGTTTTGTTTAGGGTTTTTGTATTTGTGTTCATGACTGCAATGAACTTTTAATTTTTGTTTCTTATATTATCTTCGTCAGTTTTTACTATGAAGGTTATACAAATCTCATCAAATTAGTAGAGGAATGTTCCCTTTTTCTGTATACTCTGGAATATTTCACATGGGATTAAAATTCTTGTTACTGAATGTTCAGTAGAAATCACTGATAACACCACATAGATCTGATGTGTTTTGTGGGAAGATTTTTAGTTTTTGATTCAATAGATTTCACACCTTTAGACTTATTCGGGTCCTTTGTTTTCTCTTGAGTCCATTTTGTTGATTTCTATGTTTCTAGAATCTATACATTTCACTTAATTTTTCAAACTTATTGGCACTCTTTTAAAAAAAATCATATCTTCTTATTTTACTTTAATTTTAGAAGTATATCAAGTTTTGTCTTCATTTTCATTCATTAGATTTATCTTCTCTTTTTTCTTCCTTGCTCAATCTAGCCATTTTGGTCTCATTACTTCTTTTGCGTATATGTTTTATTACATCTTGACCAATGCATAGATTTGTATATGAACTAATACAATCAAGACACGGAGTATTTTTACCACTGTAAAGAATTTCTTCATGTTGTAACCTCTTCTTGTTGAGGGTTTGTAATAAAAACCTCAACCTCTAACCTCTGGTTTTATTTCTGATGTGTTCTCTCCCTCTCTAGTACTAGTCTGTTCAAGAATGCCATTTAAGTCATACAGTATAAAGTTTCTCTAATTTGATTCTTTCATTTAGTATATTTTACTCTACATTTAGTTCTTTTTGACTTCTGAAATAGTGCCTGTGTTTAGAAGCAAAACTCATTGCAGAGGAAATTTTTAAAAATTATTCATTTCTCTGTCTCCCAAAGACAATTTCCTTAATATTTGCCTGTATTTTTATCTCATTTCTTGATCCACTCTTACCAATTTCCAAATCATAAAAGAAACTACCATTTTCTTGAATGTTTCTAAGGGCATTTTTTGTACATGTGTATGCTTTTTTTTCACATATGGTATCATAACATACAAACTATTCTGCTCTCTTCATTTACTGCTGGTTTTTACCAGTATCTATTTTCTACATCTTCCTCCATAATAAGGCCTCAAACTTTTAGTGTTGCTGCCCAGAATAAAATCTATGTTTCATAGCACTGTGGCAGACACTTGACCCAATGACTAAGTTCTGGTCAGTGAGATGTACGTACCAGTATTATGCGGTATTTGTGACAGTGTCCCTTAAAACACAGCCAATAAGTACTACTTCCCCTTTCTTTTTCTTGTGACCTACTGCCTGGTATGTAACTGCTTTGTCTAGAGCTCTGGTCCCTATCTTGGCCCATGAAAGAAGGACTCCATCATAGGGGTGACAGAGCACTGATCTAGGAGAATCCTATGTCCCTGAAAATTTCATGAAGCAGAGTTAGTCCTGAGCTTAAATACTTGCCTTTAGACTTACGCAAGAGAAACAGCAGTCACCAATTAGAGTCACCAATCCAAAGTGCTGATATTGTCAGTTTTTCTCACTTTTGTCTATTTCTCATAGAAGTTTGCACCATTGTGTTAGAAAGCCCAAGTTTCCGTGTGTGTGTGTGTGTGTGTGTGTGTGTGTGTGTGTGTGTGTAGAAGAAATGGAGTATAGGCTAGAGGTGCGGGGAAAAAGGGGTGAGAGTATTCATCAGAGACAGATTGGGGAGCAGAACAGGCAGATCTACTGAAATACACTGCTGAGGGGAGCAGCGGGCAAGACAGGAGAGGTCTGCTGCATCATATGTGGGTCATCTCCTGGGCCAGGAATCAAACTCAGGCCCTGGAGGTGATAGCACTGAGACTTAACCCCAGTGCCACCAGGGAGGCCCTAGTTTCCATGTATCTTAAGTCTTTCCAGATCACGTGAAGAATAGCTATTATGATATTTGGCTATTGTGCTAAATTTATCAATTTAATACAAAGAAGACTTTACTATTACTGGGACAGGAAAGTACTCCCAAAGCTCAGAAATGAACTTGTTGACTACTAGGTGAAGACCCATAGCTTAGGTTTTACAAGGAAAATTCCCTTGGATGCCATCTGTTAACACTTCCAGTTTACAGATGAAAACACTGTCTCATAGAGCTGCACTTGCTGGACATATGGGCAGAATACATCAGGATAGCAGCCTAATTGTGCCCTGGTTGCATGACTTGGGTAAAACATCTTTCCTTCAGCCTCAGTTTCTTTGTCTATAAAAGGAGATTAGTATTCAAACCTCACAGAAATGCTATAAAGAGCAAGCAGGCTCTCCTACATAATGTGCCTTAACCAGTTCCTGGCAGAGGTACTCAAAAACAGTCCATCCCTCCTCTCTAAAACCTGCTCCCCAAGACCAGCTGGAGTCTGTCTCCATGTGCTTCCTCCTTCAGCTGGGGTGTGCTCATAAGTGGTCTTAAAGGATTGTTTGCTGAGGCTTTTGGCTCTTCATCTGTACTCCTAAACATGGTATCAGGTTTCTCTCCCCATAAATTTGTAGTGTTAATTCTTAGGTGAGAGCACAGCAGCTATGAGAAATCCATGATCAGGAACTAGCTTTGGCAATGACAGTGATAACATGGATTTCATCAGCAGATAGTTGAAGCCCAGTGTTTTGGCTGAGTTTTCTCTCTTAATCCCTGCCCTCAAAGGAGGAAATGATCTCTGTCTATTTACTTTGCCTGAGTGGTCTGCTCAAGCCAACAAATCCTATTAATTATTGAACTGGGCAACTAGTGACTTACTCTAAAGTTTCCTGCTATTCTGAAATTTTATGTCTCGGAGTATTAGTTTAAGGTGTTTCTAAATTGAAGCAAAGGCATTATACAAGTCTAGGCTATACATAGTTTTATAAGCTACCATAAAGACTCAGCATGTGACGTGTTGTTTTATCGTCTCTTTGAATCCAATGTTCCTAATGTCAGTTTCCCTTAACAATCTTCTTTGGTCATCTGCATCTTGCTAGTGACCACTTCCTATATTTCCCAATTCTTTTAGGGTTCTTTTAGGGTAGGCATCAAACTGCTCTACAACATCTAACAAGTTCGTTGTATATAGCAGGTGCCAAATGATGAAGTGAATGAATGAACACTTAGTAAATTAAAATTTTGGTCCAGTTGTGTTTCTTATCTTAAATATTCAGTTAAAGTCATAAAGTCATAGAAATTAGTGGATATAAGAAATCATAATCCCAGCAATAAAGATCTTTCTATAAACTCTTCTTAAGAAATGAATTCTGTGTCAATTAAGAAAATGCTCAGCAGACTGACAGGAGAGTGACTTGAACAGGTGTGTAATTCAGTATGATTTTCTCACGCAGTAGAAGCCCAGAGGTATCCATTCAGGATGAGTATGGTCTCTCCAGATGACAGACAGTTCCTCTTTGGGCTTCCTTCACCCCTGGCACTGCTATCCTCTATGTGGTTTCCATCTTCGTGATCCAAGGTGGCTATTCATACTCCTGCCATCACCCAAAGAGAAACACTCCATGGAAGTTGCTTCCCCCACTTCTACTTACACCTCTTTGGCCAGAACCAGTCACATGGGAGTTTGGGAAATATAGTCTTTATTTTTCTGGGAAGGTTTAACAGGTATCGGAGGACAAATAGATGTATTAGCCATGACTATTTGGACAGAGTATGAACTCCTCATTATGATCACCAAGCCCTGATTGATCTATTCAGGAGTCATCATCTCTGGTTAATTTGTACTGTTTCAGCTGTTTTCCTACTTTCATTTTCTCTAAGGGACGGGCCCCTCCCCACCTCAGCACCTCTTTGCTCATGGGTGAGATTTAGGAGTCCTAGGTTAGGTGTCTCTTAGGTTATGATGCTTTCTCATAATACCTTGTACTTCTTCTTTGTCACCCTTACCACAGTTATGATGAGAATTATTTATGTAATTATTTGCTTTATATCTAATCTCCCCTCCTAACCTATATGTCATATGAATGCAGGAACTTTGTTTTGTTTGTGACTTTATTTTCAGCACCCAACACAGTATTTGGCAGAGAAAAGGCACTTGCTAAGCCTTTACTAAATGAATGGACTTTCTAATGGAATGTTCTTGTTTTACAGATGTAGTAACAGTTTAACCAGAATGCTGGAAAGAATCTGGCTTCTAGTTTCTTTAATCAGTTGGCTAATTGAAGGATTTAACAACTAATGTTGAAAATCCTTCTGAAATATTCTGGTCTCATTTCTCGCCTTGGTCAGGACAGTACATCAAACAATATTTCTCTTTCCTTTGATGGTCGGAGTCTTAACATGCCTGAGGGTCAACATTATAATCATCGATCAGCACTGACCAAAACCACAGATGGAGAGCATGAAAGAAATTGCATGAGTCTATCTGATTCTGGCATATAGCTTGGAAAGTTACTTTAAACAAATGTGTTCAACACAAGCTTGGTTTTTTTTTTTTTCTCAATTGCCTCTCTTTCCCAAAAGTAGTGCGCCCCAAAATTCTAGTGTTTATATTTTCTGGTTGATGGCGATTTATTTTATGCATGAATTGTCACTCTTATTTTGAAAGAAAAAATAACTTTCAAAAAAAAGTGTCAGTCACATGTTGGGGCTATGAGTGGCAGTCACTTCTGAATTCAGCAATTCTTTTTTTATACAGCAAAGGGAAGATGGCATTATCTCTTGTCCTGATCTTTAAATATCAGCAGCTAGAATCAACAGGAAGAGGAAGGCCAGAAAGAAGGAGGCTGATCTTTGGAATACCCCGAATTCCAATAATAGCCCCTGAGCTTACAGAATATCTTGATTTAGGAATTCAAGTTGTTTCGAAAACTGTGGGTCTCACTTTTCTTGGGATGTGAGACTTAAATGGATGAGGAAACAGAATCATCACATATGTTACAGGTTCCTCACACTGCAGTGTATTTTTGACATCTGTTCAATATTTTAATTTAATAAAGCATGTTTTGTTTTTTAAAAGTTTATCATTTTTAATGTTTTCCTTTAATTCCCTGGAGCCAAAAAATTGGACATTTTCTTTCCACGCATTCAGAGTGGAATTTACCTGTTCTATGTTTCCTCGAGGTCAGAGGCTTCTGTCTTTTCCCCAGTGTCTCACTGTCCCCGTCAATGTTGGCACCTCCCGCCTTTGAAATACAGAATTAACAAATCTTGGAGCTAAAAGTAGGAGATGAAAGGGTGTAGAAGAAAAATGCATGATGGTGACAAACTTTAATCTGAATAGAAGCCAGTTCTATTCCCAAACTCTTCCCAAAATAATTTATGCTTTAGAGAAATTTAGTCATCAAAGTCTAAACATTAACCAGGAGTAAAGGCTAAATTTTTACCCATTTAAAAATGCTACTTCACAGTGTATGATAACAATTAACACTTCACATGGGATTGGTCTTGTTTAAAATACGCACTAACTCTTCTAGTTAAGAAAAATGCCTGTGGACCTGATCTTAGTAGCTTTAAAGAAAGTTTGAATTAATGGGCATAATAACTAGGCTTTCAGATAACTGTCAATCAAGGGATGTTCTGACTAGTTGATATTCAGTGTGATATGATCAAGTAAGAATACTCTCAATTAAGTGGTAACAGAGAAGGGGATTGGGGAGTAGTTCACCCTGTGATAACAGGGTGCAGCAATGCTGTGGCTATGATGTTTCTGCCCAGTGGGGAGACTTCTGTGGATGCCAAGGAGGAAATGATGCTTTCTGTCACGTAGATGTTAAAGACTACCTTCCTTCACCTTGGATAAATGGCAGGTGCCACCCAAAAGTATGCAGAGGCTCGGAATAGAAGAGTGAGTCTTGTAAGATACTGCTGTTCCTATAAGGGCAGGAAAAGGAGGGGCCAGCATTTGGACAGGTAGGGCTTCCCAAGGGAATCAAAGCCTCCTTAAGAATCCTAGAATGAAAGCTCAATTCTGCTTTGCAGAGAGAAATATGGAAGCAATCTGAGAGGGTGAGAGAGGAATATCACAAGGAACACACAGAAGAAAACCAGCATACTTTGGACAATAAAGAAGGGGGATGGCATTTTCTAAGAGTAGACTGCTACCAATCTAGGGCTGTTGGCTGCTGGTCCCCAGGTGCAATACACAGAGATTTAGAGAGAGCACTTAGAACAGGTGCCAGGGAGTTCATATTGCTGCAACAGGTGTGGTCCTGGATTCAGTTATCTTTGTGTTGGGTTGGAGGCAACAAGAAAATGTGAGAAACATACTCCAAAGATTCCTCAAGCCATATATAAAGGCTTGCGAGAACAGCTGAGTGGGTGGATAGTTGGAGTTAAACTAAGGACAGACAGGAGGCTGGAGGAACACAGGCGGGGAGGTGGGGGAGCCCCAGCCTTCCCTCACTGAACAGGGCAGAGCACAGTTGACCCCTGGGCATGGTCACATGCGGGGTGTGAGAGTTTAACTTGTCAATTTTAGCCTAAATGTATACAGCATCTAGGATTCCATTGTTCATCATAAGATTCTTTACATTATGATTTAAATGGTTAAATAATTAAAAATGGCTGCAATTGAATAATGAGGGGATGGATGACAGCATCTTTTGGTTAATAGTGATTGTTGATAATGATCACCTACATACCTACTTCCAAAGAAGCATGTGAACAATTTTTGTGGCTCTTTTCTTTTATTCCTGGATATATTTGTCAGACAGCTGTCTGAGCCATGTGGCTCTGTGGACTATTTCTGACAAAATGCTGTACTTGGAATGGCCGCACCTGGGTGTGCTGAATCCTGGAATATTTCTTGAACCACTGAGACCTAGTTCTAAAGGGGTGTGCTACAAATAAATCTTCCTCTGAACCTGAAAGGCTATACTTCTACTTCAGTAAATTATAGTTAATAAAAAACAACCACCGACAGTATCAGAATTTATGGCTTTATTCCTGGGTTCTTACCATTTATCTTGTATGAGAGCTATATGTTTTTTGGTTGAAGGCAATAAGAAAAATATGAAGATATATGCCTTAGATTACTCATGTCATACAAAAGCTATGTTATGCATCTATTTGAGGGAGACTCTTGCCTGAATGAATGGGTGTTGAGGATTTAAACTAAGGATAAACATGATGGAGCCCAAGAGAACTGAGGCTGAGTGGAAGAAGCACATAGGCTTAAACTAGGAAACTTTGCCTTTTAACTGGCTGAATAATCCTGAGCAAGTCATTTAACCTCTGTCTGCGTTATTTTTCTCATCTATAAAATGGGAAAATATACATGCTTTTCTGGGTTCCTTTGAAGTCTAAACGAGGGACTGTTTGTGAGATGATATTGTGGCTCTACAGTATGAATTAGGAACTGGGGGAAAGCAGAATAAGCCGTGGCCTACAGCCGAGCAAATATTTTCTGTGAAGGTACAGGTAGTAAACATTTTGACTTTGTGAACAACACTGTCTCTGTTGGAGCTACTCAACTCTGTGCAGTAGTGAGAAAGAGGCTGTTTGTAATATCTGAATGGATGCCCTGATAAAAGTTGGCAGTGGACTGGATTTGACCAAAGAGACAAAATTTGTCATTCTCTGAACTAGAAGCCTAGACACTTAGATTCTCATTCTAGATCTGTTTTGATCCAGGGGGGGGGTATTGTGTTGATGATTTCTAGTACCTAGAGCCTCAGTTTTTCTTGGACCTCTGAGTCTCTTCAATTCTATGACATGTAGAAGACTAAGACAAACAAGGATCCTTACAAGAGTGAAAGGATTTTAATATATAACATTTTAATTAAAAGAGATTTATAGCAATACATAAGATGAGAAATTAACTGAGATATGAGTATGGATAGAAAGAGATAGCATGAAACTTAAAATAAGAATTGTGTAACTTCTTTGGTATCTGGGTAAATCAGAATAGTGAAGGTAAAATAGGGTTGTCCTCAACCTCCTTGTCATCAGGAAGTCTAAGAACACAGCGGCCTGATCCCCCTTGTCCCTGAGCTGCATAAGCAGGGTCTAGAACCTAAGTGGGAGGGAACCAGTAGTAGATGTTGTCAGTACCTACCTGTAACCCCTCAGCCCTCACCTTGCCTTGAGGTGGAAGACTGGCCACCTTCTAGGACTCAACTTTCTCCTGGCTGCAGGTGAGGCAGGACAGAAATGCTGGGAGTTAACTTCCCTAGAAGCCGCCCTCAACCTATGAGAGTTAGGAATTGATAAATAAGCACCCCACTCCTCATCTTCTTGGATGGGTCAATTCTGAGATGTTTTCTATACTGCTTCGCAGAAATTCAACCCCTGGGTTTTCATAGCAATAAACTCGATTACACCCCCTTCATTGGCTTCCTTCCCTTGCCCGTCTCACTTCCCCTCCCCATTGCTTCTTGGGACCACCTTTCCAAAAGCTACTATTTCCCAACTATTGGTATTAGGGTCTGTCTCTCAGAGAACTCAAAAGTAAGCAAAGGCATATAGACACACAGTCATTAGGAGTTACCCAGTGGCCTATGAAATACAGAGTTGATTTAGTCCTAAGGGCCACAAGAAAATTGCCCTATGTCTCACCACCTTGGAACACAGGGTGTTCTAGACAAAGGGGGATGTGCTCACTTGTCAAGGGAAGTGTTACATTTGCAATATGTGTGGAACAGTTGTCTGTGCAAAAAAGCTGACCTTCTGTGGTCATCAAGATGAGAAGAGCGTCCTGGCTCACCAGGAGCTGACTGTTTGGTTTTGTCAGGACAGCAAAAAGGCTTTTCAGCTAATAGACCTTTTTTTTAATTCTAGCGTAAAGGAATCTTCCACAGTGTCTTGGCACTTGTTTATGACACAAGCTATGGCTCCATAGAATGCCTCTTAATTTCTGAAACTATCAGCATTTTAGCTTGTTTCTAGATGTTTGCATATGCTCTTCTTTCTATGTGGAAGACTCATCCCCATCATTTTGCCTAGCTCCCACACACACCTGTTTCAACTTCCATATCATTTCCTGTGGGAAACCTTTCCTGATCACCCCTAGACCATTGTAAGTATCTGTTCTCATAATGCTCTTGTGTGCCCTGTTCTAACACCATCACTACACATATAAAATCATACACTATTGATTTTTTGATTATGAAAAGTCAGGGTCATAACTTTACATATCTTTATCTTCTAGTACTAGAACTTGGTGTCCATAATTATTTGCTGACAAATGGACAATATGCTTAATAGATGGAGGAACCACCCCAGGACTCCACAGAAGTTTATAGACCGGTCTAAGGTGATGACCAGTGAGGTTCATATTTATTGAGGTAGCTCACCTAACCATCTTCAGAGGCTCTGGACCAATGTTTCTAAAGACCATAATAGCAGTGCCACAAGTGGGTGATTGACTGGCAGTCTTCAGAATACAAAAGGAGCTACTGTCTGTCCGTCCATCCTCTCAACCTGCCAGCATTACCTTTATCTACTCATTCATCAAACAATTACTGAATTCTTGTTCTCTTTCAGGTATTCTGTGAACCACCGGGGACTTGAAGTTATCTGATCCCTGACCTTTAGAAGTTAAAAGTCAGTTTAGTTGAACATGTAATTAAAAGTTATTGCAATTAGATTAATCAATAGAGTTATTACGAGCTATTTGAGGAATGTAGGGCAGGAGCAGATAATTTATGCTGGTTGTCTTTACCGTGATTCCCCAGTATAATATGTTTACAAATAGATAATGTGGCTCCAGGTGTTGGGGTTACCATTTCTCATGATTAAATGCTGCGTCCCACATACATTCCGTTCTTCCCCATTTCCCCTCTTCTTTATTAGGAGCTTATACCTGAGGCCCAGAATCTAATTTGTGACTGAAGATTAGAGCACATGGGCTAGAGTAGATGGAGTAGTGTGAGTTTATCCTGCCACCAATGTGAGGGAAAGCTACTTGTGCTTCCAGAATAATTCCACTTCTTGCCTTGACACTCAATTACCCACCAATTTCTATTAAGCCTCTTGTTATTGGGCCCCTAGGTTATGCATTAATGATAATGTATACCATCTGCAATGTTTTACATTTTCCTAAAAACTTCTTCATAGAATGTCAGGATCAAACATTAAAGGTCCTTGTCTATCCAGCCACTCTCTGATATCCAGATCTTAATAGCAAAGGTATGGAAGCAACCCAGATGTCCAAAAATAGATGACTGGATCAAGAAGATGTGGTACATATACACAATGGAATACTATTCAGCATTCAAAGAAGATAAACACATGCAATTTGCAGCGACATGGATGGAACTAGAGGGAATCATACTCAGCGAAACAATCCAGAAAGAAAGAGAAAAATATCGAATGGTTTCACTTATAACAGGACTATAGGGAAACCAAATAGGAGAGAGACACTTGGGGGGTGGGGGAAGGGGAGGATAAGGGCACAAAATGGAGTAGAAAAGAACACAAGGGACCATGGAGATGGATCACGGGTGAATTGGTGGTGGGCTACCCAAGGGGAATACAAAATGTAAAAGACATAAATAACAATAAAAAAATATATATAAAAAAAAACATTAGGTGCTGAATGCTGAAGCCCACCTACTGCCTTCTAAGATAACCTCCTCTACCTCTCTGATCTGGAGCTACTTTTTTCCTGCATAACAATGGGCTTTTAGTAAGTACCTACTCACTGTGTGCCTAGAGTTCCCCAGTTCTGAGATTTAGTTCCTGAATCCCCTGCTCCTTACTCTCTTGACACCCCTGGTCATCTCTTGATACCCTGACTCCATCCTTCCATCACCTCTTCACTCAGGCTCCTTTTCCCTTCCTCCTAGTTGGGGACCACAGCCATTCTTGGGTAGGACCACTCTGTTAAGGTTATTTTGGTTGCTACAACAAATTATTCCAAAGCATAGTAGCATAAAAAATACCACTATATACCCATTGGTTCTCTAGGTCAGGAATCCAGTAGAATTGGTTGTCATCTACTCATAATGTCTGGGGCTTCAGTTGAAAAGTCTTAAAGGATGAGAGATAGAATCATCTCAAACTTCATTCACTCAAATGTGTAGTGGTTGAGGCTGCCTGTTAGCTAGGAGAACTATTTATGGTTGGGAAGACTTAAATGGTAGCTAGAGTGTTTACATGTGGCCATCCTATGTGCCTGGTTGACTTCTTTACTACATGGTGACTAAGTCCCAGTGGCAGACTACCAACAAAGAGAGAGCCTAACAGAAGATGTCAGCTTTTTCTGACCTATCTTCAGAAGTTACATGGGATCATTTTCTCTACTGGTCAAGACAGCTACAAATACCTGCTTCAAATACCAGATTCAAGGGGAGAGGCTACTGACCTTTGTTCCTGGGTGGAGACAAGGCAATGTCCCGTTGTGTACATGGGCCGGTATATATATTGGTGTGGTAACCTGGAAAATACATTTTGCCACATTCTTCTAGTGTCAAGAGCTCTCTTTCTATGTCCTGCCCAAGGGAAATGCCACCATCTGGACAGCATTGTGGACGCAGTTCTGTAGTAATCAATATTCCTTTGCCATAAATTAAAATGATTTCCCTCAGACTCAAAATTTGACCTTAATTACCTGTACTTGGGCCCACAAACAATGATTATATTATGTCTAGTGCATTTAAGAAAGTCTATCTGGTACTCTGGGTTGGGGGAGGGATATGGGGAGGTTGGTCCCTTAGAATAACCATTCCAAATTTTGAACTCTCATTCCAGCCATCAATAGTATAGTCTTCCTGAACAGGCAGTAGTTGTGGTTTGTTGTGGGGTTTTTTTTTTGTTGTTGTTGTTGTTTTTGGTTAACCACTTTAAATTGTTGGGATGCCCAAGTGAATACATACTTCAGATGTGGTTCTCCATTCCAGATTAGAAAGGGATCAGCACCCCTCCCGATCTAGATATGGACTCCTTTTAATTAGTCTGAGGCTTCCTGGGCTTTATTATTATGTTTTTTAGTAGTCATATGGTACTGGTGACTCACACCCAGCCTACAGTCAAGGAAAACTCCCAGATCATTTCACATGTGCTGCTCCTAATTTCTGTTCCTCATTTTGTTCTTGAGTTGACAGTTGTTTTTTTTTTTAGGTCAAAGTTCAAAAATTTAAATTTTCTCTGTTAGACTGCATCTCATTAAATGTATTCCATCATTCCAGCCTACCAAATATTTTTGGAATTTGAGCATTATCTGGTGGATTAACTCTCCCACCAAAGCTTCATATGGTCTCTGCCATCAGGACTTGCGTCCAAATCATTGATAAAAATGTTAAATAAACTTGTAATTTTTCATTTTTCATCTGAAGTGCATACCCACCATCAGAAAGCTGGTAGCATCAGTTCTGCTTTTGAGATGAGGGAATTAGAACTCAGAGTGGTTCAGGGATCTGTCCAAAGTATCATTCCTAATAGATGTGATAAAGGAAGAACTTGAAAATATATTTTCTGCTCTTTCTGCTACATTCAGATATCCCTCCAGCTCTGGATTCTTAGCTAAGTAGGAGTAAGGGAAAAGCAAACAACATGTGAGCCATATAGAAGGATAGAAATACATGTATACATGTAGAATGATACAAAAGGATAAGTTTTGACATTGACTTATGGGGCATTTCTGTCTTAGCTTCCATTTTCTACCATGGTGCATTTTTCCTTCCTTATTCACAAATACTTACTTTCTAATCCCAGTTTCAGAAAGCCATATCAGACTGTATTCTTGAACTATAATACATGCAAGGGGAAGGTGAAACAAGAATGAGGCTGAGTAAGGTAACCAACCTATTGACTGTGTCTGTCTGAAATGATCTCAGCTTTAACCCTGAAAGTCCCAGGAAGTCCCTAAGTCCTGGGAAAGCCAGATCGCTCATCACCCTATGCATAGGATAGGGTCATGTTCTCCAGCCTCTTCTTTCAATGCTGTGACAGAAAAGAGATGCCCACAGATTCTCTGGCACTCTGCTAAGAAGTGGGGACTATATTCTATCCCTCTTGAACCCAGGCAGCTCTGCGTCTGAATACAGGGGCAGTGCTGATTTCCTAGTTCAGGTCTTACAATAGAAGCTTCCACTTCTCTTAGAGCTCCTTCCCTTGAAGCCTGAACCTTCAGAGAAGACTCTCAGTGACCCTGAGACTGCCATGCTAGAGCATTACCTATGGCCACTGCAGTCACTAGGTCAGGCTCAACACAACCTTCTCTTCTACCACAGCCCTGATGTGTGAGTCCAGCCCCTGCAACAACTGAATACCACCTCTGAAATCACCAAGTGAGCTCAGTTGAGGGCATACTAAGAAGGGGAATTTCCCAGTTTAGTCCTGTTTTCACAACGATGAAATGTAAATAAAGTGGTTGTTTACTTCAGTGGCTATAATTTGGGGTAGTTTATTATGTAGCTGGAGATATCTAGGGTGAATGCAAAACTGACCTAAATAAACCATACCTAATCTTTTCGCTTGCTCTTATAGGAGTGGCTCATCACCAAACAAATATTCTGTATTAGTCCTATGCCACCCTTGCCTGACCTCAGCAGGCCTCTTCTGGTTGGGTAATGGTGCAAGGTGAACTGAGAGTTTAGCTTTGACTCTACAGTCATTCTTCCTGCCTCACCTTGGCAGGTCATACTGGCACACTTCCTTCCCTGCGAGCTGGTTCATCTCTATGCCATATGTTCCAAAGACCTCTTCATGATGAGATCTACATCTTTCATCCCAGTCTTTGGCATTTTGTTGGCAATAACAGACTGAGTCCCTGTAGGCTACAATCTCTACCAAGTGAAATCTCACACAGCCTCCCGTTTATCTGGAGCAGCAAACACTTGACTGCTCTTCTCCAATTTGGCTCCATGCTTGCAAATCTGATGGATGAGACTGTAGGTTCCTGAAGGGCAAGGACTGTGTTTTAAGTGTCCTTGGGCCCCCAGTAGCTTCTCATTGGATGAGAAAATACATTCGCACCATTCTGACAGCACTGGGAAGCTCTGCTTCTGCTACTTGCCTGACTTTATGTTTTTACCTTAGCCTTGTTAGTGTCCCTTCATTCTTAGAAAGGATAGAGTTCAACAAAGAGTCGAGTCAACTGCTGTTAGCACAGAGAGAGGCGAAAGGATTTTACATCATTTTAAGACTCTCAATTCTCACTGAATAATTTGCTTCTAATTTTCTTCCTGTTTGAAATCTTTAAAGGTTCTTGGACAATGGAAAGAAGAGGGCAGACATGTTCATGTTGGATGTGTTAGGTAACTGGAGGAATGTCAGGCATAAGGCTCACAGAGTCAGCTAGTGAGTGTCACCTCTATGGGACTGATCCTTCAAAAAAATCTCAGGATGTTGGTGCAATAAGAAACTAATGGGGAAAAGGAGTATAAGAACTTGGTGATGTAGATGGTGAGAGGATTAGAAAAAGTACTCCAGTTTTCAACCCCTGTGTCCAATACCCTTGACACTACACTGGGTTGGAATAAGGTATCGATAGGTTTCCAGGTCAAGTTGAGGGGACCATCTGCCAGTTCTCCCCATGCTCTTGCCAACTCTCATAAAATTATGACACATAAGTTTCAAGGGAAATAAACCCCTTGGTGGGGAGAGTGGGAGCCCAGAGATCATTACATGAGCATTATTAGTGAATGTCTGATGGCAGGCGGTGAACAGGAACACATTGACAGGTAAACATATGGAGGAAGCCACCACTGCTGCATTGGAGATTGCAGCTCAGCCTGGAGCCCTTCTCCCCTAGGAGTCCCAGGAATGCTGGAAGCCTGGAGTCACCAGGTAGAGTGAGTGAGCGTGGGAGGTGGGATAGTAAACTGTAGAAGAAGTGTTCATTGGAAAACTGCCGTGGCAGATTGTGCGGTTTTCATCCACTAACCACTCACCAGACTGAGTGCTTGCCTTGCCCACCCATGGAATTGCAGGGGAGCTGACAGCCATAGGTTCAAGCCACCCCTGTGAACGTTGTTGGCAAAAGATGTCACAAGAATGCTAGGGGAGCCAAAGTGGAGGGCCAGAGATCCAGGGTACAGGCCTCTTGATTCTGACATCTTGAGGGGATTCTCAGTAGCTCAGCTCCCATCCCACATGCGTGCCATGTCCTCTCGTTTTCTCTCTGTGCTCACATCTCTAGTGTCTCTTCCTCTTGTTGTGAGGGCACCAGTGGTACTGGATAAGGCCCCATCCTTATGACCTTATTTAACCTTAATTAACTTTTTAAAGGAGATCACTAAATATAGTCACCTCCTATAGGTGGTTAAGGCTGCAGCATGTGAATCTGGGAGGCAACGATTCAGTGCATAATACTCCTCCATAAGACAGCTGTTGACTAGACCATGAAATAGCTGCACAGTGGAGTTCCATGCAGGTGTAAGAAAGTGTGACAAAACTTGTGGAACTGATATGAGGCAATAACCAGGATGTATTCTTGGCTGATAAAAAGCAAGGTGCAAAATACTTTGTATTTTATCTAAGAAAATATGATCATGCGTGTATAGAGGCAATATAATCTTTGAATATCTAAGTGTTAACTTCTTAGTAACCAGATTGTGCAGTCCTGTACTGATACTGTTAGTCTTGTGCTGATAGTCCAGCCCTTCAATTTCAGTTCTTCCCACTTAATTAATCAACTAATTACCATACTCTGCAGCTTAATGAACTTTGATCTTTGGGTCTTCTCAAAACTTAGTCAAATTTTAATTGACCAAAATTTATTATCTAATGATGCTTCTAATTAGTTGTCACAGTCTCAGAGTCAATTATACTATTTTTTCCAGAACTTGGGGATTTAACTTGACAGATTTTATTTTAGGCTATAAGCACCAGAAAACTCAAACCTAAGTTGCATAAACAAATTGAGGTTTCTTTTTCTCTGCAACAAATGCTGCACGTGTAAGCAGCCCAGAATACTGCTTAATGCAGGCTCTCTTTTCTTTCTATCCACTCAGTCATCCTTAGTGTGTTGGCTTATTGTCTCATGGTAGCAAGATGCCAGCTGCAGCTCCAGGCATCACATCTGCATTTCTTAAGTCACACATAAGAAAGGAAAGGACCCATGAGAGCTTATTCTGTCATTTTCTTATCAGGAAAGCAAAAACCTTCCTAGAATTCCCTCGATGATCTTTCTCTTTCGTTTCATTGACTGGAACTATTCACATGGCAACTTAAAGCTGCTCAGGATGAATCATAAGGAGACAGAATTGTCACTCTAAGAGGGTGGTCTTCAGGAAAGGGGAGTGTCGCAGGACTCCACCCCCACCTCAAGCTAGAGAGATCCAAGATACCTAGGACTACAAATCCCAGAATGCCATCATCATGGAAGGAAGGATGCTGAGAACTGAGGGTGGAGTTAAGAAATGGTTTTGGGGATTTAAATACCAGACCTGTGAGCTTGGAGGAGGCTATTGCTCATGGTGGTGGATTACCAAGTTTTTTTGAGTGGGCCATGAGATAACAGCTCAGCAGAACTGGTAGGACACATTCACCAATTTATTCTTTTTCCTTTCCCTTTTTGTAAATAAATCCTTTTATTAATTTTATTATGTGTGTCTGCAGTTGAGTCTTTTAAGTCCCTTTTAAGTGCGTGGGTGAGAACCCAGACAGGCACCCTATTTATATCGGGGCTGCCCTGTAATGGTTTTGGCGCAATGTGGTTGGACACAGCACCTGTGGTTGACCAGCCCAAGGATCCTCTCCTTGAGTTGGTCTCCTTAAAGCACAAAGCGATTCTAAAATATCTGGTACAAAGGGACCTGGTTTTTCTCTTTTACCAATGTTGATGTTACTGGCCTGTACTGGTTGTTAATATATCTGACTGTTTAAAAGTACTGTAACTGTATCTGCTGTAATTACATGCTGTGTCATATACAGTGTTGTTATTTATGATTATGCCAATGTAAAGAGCTTCTCCAATATTCACCATAGATATGGTGATTAAAACTAAAAGTGGGGAATGTAACCAGGCTGAGTGCAAAGTCAGATAAAGGTAGTGCCCCCCCTGGGAGGGGTTTGCTGTTGAGAATGAATAGCCCCAGGTAAACCGCTAAGTTTGCATTTGGGGCGGAGTTTCTGATGAGAAATAAAAGGGAACTGAAGGAGAAGAAGAAGGAGTCGCCAGGACATAAAAGAAGAAGAAAAAGCAGTCTCCATGATGTAGGAAAAAAGAAGCAGTCGCCATGATGCAGGACTAGAAGCAGCAGTCGCTATAATGTAGGAAAAGAAGAAACATTTTTGAATCTTCAGTGACTTTGGGGCCAGCGACTTTGGAGGCTTTGCAAGTAGCTGAGTGACGGAAACTACTCCCAGTTTTGTCTTTACTGCAGCTGAAGGAAGAAGGCAGAGGTCCGAAGCAGGCGCCTTCCTAAAATGCATGAGTGCAGTCTGTTGGGCTGCCTGGCCGCTGTAGTTGCTGTTTGCAGTGTTGTTGGCCTGGTGCTGTGCTGGGGCACCGTGGCAGTTTTGGGAGCATCTCCAGTTGTGTTCTGTGTCATCCTTGTGAGTTGGAACCTGGCCTACAGTCTGATTGTTGTGTGTCTGCAGAAGAAGGAAGACTCCATTTTGGAATCGTGGCCTATTGTTTGGAAGAGGAGCTCCACATCAGCAGTGGCGGGAAGACGCCACCTTTGTTACTTTTCTGGGACTTATAGGACTGGACATTGTTTTAAGTGAGGTAAACGGCCATATTTTGACTTTAGTAATTCTTTGTTTTTCCCTGTTTGTCAAATAAATCCCATTGTTATTGTCCCCTAAGCCTGAGTAGTCTTGCAATTGTGTGTGCGGGAACCAAGATAGTGACCGGTAAGCAACTTGGACACTGCCTTTGGCAATTTTAAAGCTCCTCAGTTTGCCCTGTATCATCACCATTGACTTAATTCAGTCAAGAGTCATCACTTGTGGCTGAACACATTGCCCCTAACCAAGATGAGGTTTCATCAGCAAGGAAAGGTGACTGAAATTTCTGTTGTACTTGTAGAGTAGGGGAACAAGAGACTGTTGTTAGTGCAAATCCATCTTTATTTATCCCTGCCCATCACCTTTTTTTCTGCCATTTTTTGAATAGTGATTTTTTTTGATAACCACAGCTAGTGTTTAATCTGCACTAAATAAACACATCTTTATTTCTAGTGAGGCCACAGAAAACAATAGTTGTCTGAAAAGCTGAGAACATCATGTCCCATTGTGACGCGTTTGCTCAAATACCAAGAGAGGCAGGGTGCCTCTGGAATCCTGCGATTGTGAGGTCTAACCCTGGCCTTAGTGCATATTTTTGTTTAATAATGTCACACTTGTGATTCCTCAAATGGAGAGCAGGACTCAAGGGAACAGATTTTGATAAGGGTCCCATGATTTCATTATGCAGCAGCAGAACAATTTCATCTTTGACCCACTCTACCCGTAGGATCTGCTCAAGCAGCCCCTGGAGGACCTCCCCACACTGCCAGCTGCCTCTGTCACTGGCCAGCCCTGTGCTCAGCAACTGGCATATTCCAGACTCCAGATGTCCCTCCAGCCTCCATGCCTTTGCCTCTTTGTGTGCCTGGTGTAGACCTTTCCACTCTCCACCTGCTGAACGCCTGTCTTTCAAGACCTTTCTCAAAAGTCGCTTCTTAATGTCTTCCATTCCATGTTTCCTTCTCCATCTCTAATTTCTTAAAGTTTGAGCATCCTCACAAACGAATCTTGTGGCAGGGCTTGGGCACAAATACAGATACTATATTTGGACAAGCTTAAGAATGGAGAAAGTGAGGTGGGGAAGGGAGAAAATCCAACAAGTGTGTCTGTTGGTGGGTTGCTGCTGTATGTGAAACCTACCTTGGAACTGGCCCACTGTAGATTAGGAAAGCTGAGTATTTACCTGCCTTCCATCCTTCACTGACTGATGGTCGCCTCAGGGGGCAGTAAATCCCCACCACTTCCAGGCTGGAGTAAGCCTGGCACTGGGGCCATTGAAGGCTCTTCCTCCAACAAAGAGCAAAAAACCACAGGGCTTGAGGGTGGGAGCTGTCAGAATGCAAAGTAAAGGTCCATCACAGCTCAGGTGGACTCCAGGTAGACAGATGGGATATGGGACTGACAGGGTGTATGATGCAGGCCGTTCCTGCCAGCTTTTGTCAGTTCCTCCTTTCAGGTGCTCATGTGACGATTTATGAATTCTTCCATAGTAGTCTTAAGTGCTCTATATTTGTTTCTCTAGCATATATTAAGCACATTTTATCTTTCTGTTTCACATTTATCACAAGAGGCAGGCACTGTCGCTACTCCCATGGAATAATGGGGCTGCAGAGTCACAGAGAGATTACCTCGTTTTTTCCTTAATGCACCTGTCACCTATTTCCCCTTCCAGACTGTGAGCTCTCAAGGGCCCTAGACCATTGTGTGATTGCTGATTGTGCACTCACTTCCGGCACTAACTGGCATATAGTAGCTACATGGGAAATGTCACTCGAATCCGATTATTCCAGTTCACTATGGAAAGTGCAAAGAAACTGCCTGTTCTGCTCCCTGCTCTGTCTCTGGTGAGTCCTCTCACTACCACACGCTTCTGGCCTATACCCCAGCTTGTATGCATAAATAAATAAATCTTTAAAAAAAAGAAAGTGCAAAAAAACACAAGGCATCGAACACTCATTTTGAGAACAGCTTTTCAATAATCAACAAAGCAGCCCTGGGCATAGCTGGAATGATCAGATTATACGAACTAAGTCTGTCAGGTAGTCCTTGGGAAGAAGGATGTGTGGGGCTGCTCAGATGCAAAACTACCTGTTTTCCCTTGTCTAGGGATTAACCATGAGTTTTAGCAACTCTATTTACACCTGCATTTTATATATATATAATTCCAAACAGAGTTAATCCTCAGTCCTTACCCTTAGATGCAATGCCGAGAGACTGTTTGGAACACAATTTAGTCTCTGCCCAGCATACATTGAAAATAACCCAAAGTAGCTGTCAAGGCATAAACAACTCAGGAGGAAAGCATTGCTGCGGTTTTACTGAACAGATGGTCCGATGACGTTGGTGTCTCCAAATTACCTGCAACCAAAACAGATGGAAAAATTAACATCACAGCCCAAGTCTGATGGCAGGCAGGGAGCCACAGAGAACTTCAGGGGAGAAAAGACACATGAGAGGCTTTCTCTGATGCTTTGTTTTCAAGTTCTGTTGGGATCTTGTCCTCTTCACAGTTTCCTGTAATAGAAGAGTAAGAGTGATTATAGCTGATCCCACAACTAGCCACCATCAATGCAGGAACAGAAGACTGGGCACTCAGTAATGCCACATAAAAAATGAGATTGGTTCTAAAAAGAGGTTCTGAATGTGCAAAAGTATGGTATCGATGGAAAGAACCATCTCAGAGGTGCAACTGAATATCATGGTTCTCTGAACACCATCATGTTAACTGCATAGTTAGCCCTGGACACGTTGTTGTCTGGAGGGTTTCCCTTCCCTCCCACTCCAAGAGGTAGATTCTAATTAATCTTTTCACCTGGACTGATGGCCCAGCCCTTCCTCTCTACCCATCTTATTTTCTTGTTAAGTATGATGCTTTCACCTTTTCCTGCTTCCCATTGTCCTGGGCGCATGTTACCTTTATGAAAAGATATCAGATGCATAAAGTGATGTAATTGTAGATTGGGTAATTTCTGCTGGATTTGCTATTGTTCAAGATATGAAACCTCGGAGTCAAAAACAAAGCTTTCAATTTGCCAGTGAAGAAGTGGCCTCTGGAGTGTGCACACTCGTCTGAGGGCACATATGTGGCTGAAGACAGAACAAGACAGAACAAGAACCCCAGAGGTCCTTGGGTCTCTACTCCTAGGAAGCCATGTGGCCTTCACAGCTCACCAAATCCCTAGTGGCCTAACTCATCTCTGTCAAACTGGCCTGACCTTGTGATAACTGGCTTATCTATGTCACTCCAGGAGAACTCAGTAAGACTTGAAAAACTATTTTTAAAAATTCATTAATTAGGGCTTCCCTGGTGGCGCAACGGGTTAAGTCTCAGCACTATGAAGCTATTGCCAGCCACTGCAGCATGAGTTTGATCCCCGGCCAGGGAGCTTCCCATATGGCACAGCAGACCTCTCCTGCCTCACCCGCTGCTCCCCTCAGCAGTGTACTTCAGTCGATCCACCTTTTCTGATCCTTACTCTGTCTCTGGTAAATTCTCTCACCACCCCACACCTCTGGCCTACACCCCAGTTCTTGTATGCATAAATAAATTTTTAAAAAATTCATTAACTAATTTTCTTATATCATTGATAATTTTTGTACAGTATTTGCTTTCTCCCCTCAGGTGTAGTCCCGTAGTTCTTCCACTACCACACTACCTGTGATCCATCTCCACAGCTCCTTGTGTTCTTCCCTCCTGTTTTGACTCTTCTCCTTCTCCCTCTGCTGCTGTATGCCTCAGATCTATGGTCAGCTTGCAAGTGTTGTCTTTTGAAAAACAATTTTTAAATGTGTTTTTCTGTGACATTCCTGTACATGTGACATTCCTGTCATGGTGTTAGGGCATGGTACAACATTGTCTTGGCTTAAGTTCAGGGAAGCAGATACAGAAAAGTACAACTCTAAGAAAATCTCAGCCTGGCTGGTGGGGAACCTCAGAACAGAAATGTCCCCGTTCCCAGACTGCGACCATGCTCAGTCGTTGCACTTAGTCCAAGGAGAGCCCGGCCCTGGCGTGTCCTTGGGGGATCCAAGCATGTGGCAGGTGAGGCTGTGAGCTGGCGCCCTGGCCTGAGTGTGTTCTCTCTCATGGAGAGATCGGTGTGGCCCATAATCAGATGTTGCCTACCTGCAGCAGTGAGATAAGCTGGTTTCAGCTGAACTTTGAGAAAATGAAAAACTATCTTGAGTATACCACATGACTCATCACATTACCTGATTATACAAATGTACCAGGGAGGGTTTTTGTTGTAAGCTCCAGTACCCTCTTTAACTATTTAAGCAGAAATGGATCTCATGGGTTCTCCAGGAGGGCTAGAGGGTCTCCCTCAGGGGGCATGCAGCCTGACCAGTCGGCATTGCTCCAGTGGAAATTGCCCTGGACACAGATATCAGAGGCCACACCACTCATTTCTAGAATTTCCATCTCTGCTGGCTCTGGCAGCCTGTCATCTCTGTCTCCTTTTTAACATTTACTGTGTGATTCTGCCTCCTTTGTGTCATTAGATTACAACTTGAAGTCTGAGATGGGGACCTCAGATTAGGGAAGCCTGGGTCACATGCCTTTAGCTCGAAATCAAGGCTGGGAAATCAAGTCTCAGCCTTATTTGTCACCACCTCACATCACTTTTAATTTCTAAAGATTTTCACATCAGGTTAAATCCCCAAACTTACAGATTATCTTTTAGTCCTTATATTTTAGGCTGCTTCCTTTTTATACCCATGGGACTGTGTGACTGCATAAGTAAAGCACCTCCAAATTCCCAGATTTGTATCATTTCAGGGAAAATACACGACCCCAGCCATGGCACATGGATTCTTTTTAGCTTCTCTCTTGGGAGAAGGTTCTTTCAGAATTTGTCCCTAGAGTAGGGTGGTGGGACACAAGCTTTTCGTTCACAGACCTATCACATGATTCTCCAGTAGGCACTAGCAGCGTGACAGATAATACTTCATGCAATGACTGGAAGATTTGCGAAGCAGAGTCAAGGGTGGGGAAATTACAGCCCAAGAAGAGGTGCATGCAGCAAGGTAAAGGGATATTATAGTAAATTGTGTTGTAAGCAACAAAGTCATCTCATGCATGGTCCTCTGCAACATATCTTTGCTTTTCATCCCTGTAGAGGTGGAGTCTATGCCCTCTCAAGACTGGGCCAGTCCTGCGACTTGCTTCGACCAATGAAATGTCATGAAACTGATGTTGTACAAATTGCAAAGCCTAGACCTTGGGAGTCTTTGCAAGCCGTTCCTTTGCACATTTGGAGCACTGGCCTGTGGTCACCATGCCATAAAGAGGCCCAGATGAAAAGCCACCTGGAGAGGCAGGCCAGCAGTTGGCTGTTCCTGCTGGATCTAGTCCCAGCTGACTTTACATGAGAGAACCCAGGTAAGACCAGCAGAAGAACACCCAGTCAACCCCAGAGTCATTTTGAAAAAGGAAAATAAAGAAGTCTTGTTGTTTTGCCCGGCTAAATTTTGGGGTAGTTTTTTTAAGCTGCAATCAACACCTGAAGTGATATAGTATAGGTCTTGAATGCATTCTGATAATAGAAGAACTTGATAATAAGTTAATAGAAAGTTAGTGTTTTTCACATTTAGTGAGCATCTAATATATGCCAGACGCTTGATGTATCAAATTTAATCTTCCTAACAACCATATGAGATAGATACTACTATACGAAAGAGGAAACTAAGACACAGAAAAGTGAAATGAATGGCCCAAGGTCACATGACTGGCAAGTGACAGAGCATAGACTTGACTTTGGGTCTGCTTGATTCTAGAACCCTCGCTCATGACCAGACCCCAGCACTGCCACTGGCATTTACACTGAACTCAAATCCATATAATAAGGGATAAGCAGAGACAAGGACACAGCACTCAAGTTTTATAACTCTTGATTTCTGTGTTTATTTCTTAGCTAAAGATGGCTTTCTTCCAGAAGAGAAGAATGATTTTTTAAAAGGTGATTTGCTTCCCTATTCAGGTTCTGTTTCAACCATTCCTTCCTTGAATTTTTATTGTGTAAAGGATGGGTGTTCTAAGACCAACTTGGGTTATAAGAAACAAGGATGGGAAAATCCAAACACACTTGTGAAAGATAAATAGATCTGCATTTACTAAAAATTCCTCTTAAGGCAGAATGCTTTGAAATCAATCACTGACGCTGATTCATCAATGCAAATGTCTCCAGTAATTAGAAGTGCCAGGCATTGTGCCGTGTGCCAGCGAGACAAAGGTGATCTTCCTAACACTCAGGTGCTGGATAATCTGGTCAGAATAGACAATTAACCAAAAGCCTAACACATGAATTATCTGGTCAATTTTTTCCAAAATTAAAGAAAAAATATCAGAGAACTAAAAGAAAAGTTGCTTTGAGTTGATTTCCTAGTTACAGTGATAGAGCTGTGGCAATTAAGTTGTTCTCAACAATCTCCTATAGGATCAAAGTTTATATGTTGACATACCACATGTTTATTCATTTCCAGTAAATGCTAACTGCTTTCCCAAATTCATAATCCAGAACTTGGTAGGAATTCATTTCTTCATGGAACTATAAAGAATATTCATGCTATCAATGACTCTATAAGACAGTAATCGAGAAACTCCTATAAAGCAATACACGTCCCTCTACCTCGTCTTTGTTGCCTCTTAGATTGCACATAAACACTCTAGCTTAGAACTGTATTTATATTTGATGACTGTCTTTTTTTTTTTTATTAGAACTACACTAGAAAACTGGCTTCAGGGGAATGTTCCACAGTAGTGGGCAGGGAATGTTCTAGTCTCTGCTGAGCAGACTAGTCCATGTTCCTTGTCTTCCCTGTGCTTTGGTCTCATCTGCAAAGTAAGCCTATTGGGTGAGATGGTACCTAAAATCTTTCCCAGATGTAAAATTGTTCTTCAGAGAGCTTCTTGTTGTTATTGGCTGTTTTCTCTAGCTCCTTATGGCAGGCATCTTCTCAAAAAGTCAGAGACACAATTCCACAGGATTTTTAGTATAAGCTTGATTGCACTTATTCCTCTTGATCCTCACCTGGAATTTGAAAAGGTTTTTAAAGCTGAATTTCCTATATTGTTTTCCAGGATAAGGACTATAGGGTGTGTGTGTGTGTGTGTATGTGTGTGTGTGTGTGTGTGTGTGTGTGTGTGTAGTATAATGTGGTATAGTGTATAGTGTGTATGTGTTTGTATATAGTATTGTGCTTGTCCTTTGGTGGCTACATGAGAAGGTGGGCACAGTTTACTGTAATGAGGCTAACATTTACTAGAATGCATGAATTTTGAGAAATTTCTGGCTTCAATGCTAGCCATCTGCTGGCCTTATTTCATCTATCCAGCAGTAGAACATAGGGGTCTTCATATGCTTCTCTCTGTCCCTGGGAAAGGGACTTATGGGTTGGGAGTTCAGAGATCTGTGTTTCAGCCCTGATTCGGCACTTCAGTGATTAAAAGAGATTAAAAGAGAAGTTACCTGCTTAAGGATCATCACAATCAGTGCCTTGCCTGTGGTGGCCGTGAAGTTACCAATCATACTCCATGCTGCCCCAACTGAATGTCCTTTCACACTTAGAGCTGCTGGAGCCACATTATCTTCACACTCCAGGAAACAGCTCTTCTGTTACTCCAAGCAGAAGAGGAGCTGAGATGGATGGCTTAGATGGCTTCTGTCTGTGAGCTCATCCTCTAAGAGAAGACTTTTCTGCAGCTTCTGACATCACAAATTGAGCTGATGGCTTGAGACATGTGGAACATGTCTCCTGGCTATGGCAGACCTCCCACCCTGGACACTACTGCATGGTGGACAGGGTAAATCCTGGTTGTGGGGCCTTTCCTACACATCGCAGGATATTTAGCAGCACCCCTGGTTTTGACTCATTGCATGCCAATAGCACCCTCTCCTCAAGTTGCTATAATGGAAGACATCTCCAGATTTTGCAAATGTCCTCTGGGGGCACAACCAGCTCCAGTTGAGAACCAGTCCTTGTAAAGGAATACCTTTGGATGTATGGCTCATCACATTGTCCAAAGCAGTCCTTGAGAAAAAGAATTGAGTGTGAGTAGTTTTTAAGTGGGAGGTGATCAAGGAACATTGTGAGAGATTGTGGTTGTGAGTCAGGAAAGGGAGGAAAACCAATAAAGGGGGTACTAATGAACAGATCACTGCTGTGGGTGACAGGAAACTTCTGGAACCTAGAATATTCTCAGCGAGAAGCACAGAAGCTGAGGTGTTTATCCTCCATCCAGTCGTGGGCAGTATGTCAGCCTTCCATCCTGACTCATCCATCCCAGACCTTTTCCTTTAATTCAGGTCCTCTTTAAGCCATAGGATACCAATGCATGAGCTTTTTGAATGCCTGGTTAATAAAATGTTTGTATTGAATAATTCTTTTTGATGCTTAGATCCTCTGCTAGAGCTAGGCTAGAAAATCTCCTGAAGTCCTCCCCAGCACCAACATTTGAGGACTCTCCCTGGTGATTTGAGGCCAAGCCTGAGGAAGCTGATGAATAAATAGAAAGAGCACAGCCTCATCCAGAGGTATGGGGTGGGTGGAGAGGCACTCATCTTTTTATCTTGCAAATTGAATACGGAAATAATTGCAAGAGAACAGGTAAGGCGTCCCACATTGTCAGTTTTCACTAAAGGCACTTTTGTAACCATGACTTCACTTCTGAATTGACATTGCATTGGCTCCTCTGACAGCCTTAAAGAGATACCATCAAGACTTTGTCACATAAATTGAACAATTGAGACAGAGATTAGGCGACAATAGAATGAACTTCAACTGGAACGTGGTGGGGTAAGAGGGATGAAGCCTCAGAAAATTAACTCTGTGCCAACTCAGCCTTCCTGAATCTCCTCATCACCCGCCTTAAGCCTGTTACTGAACTGTTTATCCATTTGGAGCATAAGGAAGACATGTTGGGAAAATCAACGTTTTAGCCTAGAAGGGAGAAATAGCTGCCATTCATCTCAGCAAATGATACATTGGTGAGTCTTCCTTTATTTATTTATTTTTTGGTAATGGCATTTGTTTTCTTAACACTAAAACAGTTTAAGATCACCTCCTGTGAATCAGAAGATTGTATTGCTTTGTGGCAATGAAAGCTTCGATCTACAACCACTGACTTGGCCTTGGCGCTAGATTTTCCTCCCAGGAGTTCAAAGCACTGGCATTTATGTCGTATCTTACTGAGTTTTGTAATACTGAAGCTAAAGATGAGAGGGAGGGTGGGCACATGTGTGGTTTTATGGCGGATGGGAGACCTGAGAGCACAGAAGATAAGAGGCTTAGCCAAAGCTACCCAGAGCTATGAACACTGTGATAGGAGTTCCCCAAATCCTAGGGCTGTATACACTCCACATGTCTGGATCCTGACCCTGCCTGGATTTGCTCTTTTAAAATGTAGGAAAATAGGTTCAGTAATCATAGCATCCCAGGCTAGATTCTATGTCTGTGGTGTGATCTTTCTCTTGACCTGAACAAAGAGCAAAGATTTAACACCAGCTGAGGCCTTTCTCTTCCACCACGAAATATTAAGAAAAAAAATAATCAGCCCCTTTCCTGCCAAGCATGGCAGTGCAAAGACCAGCCAAGCCCACCTTTCTTGAAAACCCATGATCTGCTTTTCAAGGGGAAGATGAAAGCGCCAGGAATAGACAATGGTTCTGAAACACTGGCTGACTTTTGAATATTCATGACTATTCTGATGCAAATGAATATTTCAAATTGAGCTGTTTTTGCAGAGGTGCTGTTGGAAATGTATATGCTTATGAAATTGCTTTTCTGGTTCTGCAGATCCCCAAGAACAACTTCCTTTTCTTAGTTATAATCCTCCCAGATGATTTCCCAGGTGTCAGCCTTGGGCTGGAGTTTTAAGTGGTGTCTTTTCACCAAAACCTAGGGCTACAGTTTAGCTTAGCCCTCTGGGTAGGCCCAGTTTTGTTTAACCAGAGCTGGGTCTGATAGGCTCTCCTCATTCTGCCAGCGGCGAAAGAAGCTTTATCGCACATCAGATTGTTTTTCCCTTAGAGGTAACCTCAAACCAAAGCTCACTGTTCCCTGAAGAACAAAGAGAGTGAGGACGTTTTGCTACTGCTCCGTCAGAGCTAGCGAGTGCTCAGGTGATCAGGAAGCAAGGAGGCCTGTCCGGATTTGCTGACTTTGCATCAGAAGGGCCTCACCGTGATGGGCGCTGGGCTTGGTGTGCAGACGTGAAGAAGATCCCTAGACTGGTGGGCTGCTGGAGACTTAGAGGCCTCCAAAGCACAGTGAGTGTTCAGCCCCTTCCAGGGGGTCCTGGGAATCTCCCTCTGCTTCCGGCTAGACTCAGGAATAGTGGCTGTTGTAGGCCCAGGAATAGATGGGGAATGGGAGGGAAGAAATGGGTCCTGGTGAAGCCAAGGGCAGTTTCTGAAGAGAGGGCAGTTACTGGGCTCTGTCCAAGACCACTGAAGGAAGCCTCCGTGGCGCTTCTTGCTGCCAGACAGTCAAATGGGCTTCTAGGTCTCAGACAAGGCAAGCCCTTGTCCCAGCTCCTGGGTCCCCTAGAGCACGGGATGCTGTCTCTTAGACCTTTAATTTGCCTGGACTCCTTGCACCACCTCCAGCAGCCCTCCTAAAAGACCACGGGCATGGCCTCTGACTCTATCCTTTGGATAGTCCTTGAAAGTATACCTTCTCACCTCCTGGTCTTCCTCTCTCTAATTCAACCTTCCACCCACGTATGCTCCATGGGCCACCCTTTCCCTGTGCCCAGGAAAGGACCCTGATTGGTGTTTAGTCAATAAGTACTGTACTTAGTTGCCCCAGGCCCTGCAGTGGACTAGGAACAAGAAGTGCATCCGTTATGGTCCCTGTCTGTTCAGTGCCTCTGGCTTTGGACCCAAACTTATTTCCTACCCACCCAAACTGTCTCTGCGTCCCACGATTATCTTCACCATATCTTCTAGAATATTTCCTTTATCTTGAGTGCCCTCTCTGCTTCAATTTTGCAAAACTTAGGCTCTTCTGAGGTATGCAAGAGTCACCTTTTCCATTCAGCATCTTCAGGTTTTTTTCCTTTTCCTCCCAATTTCTATAACATACTTGTTCTGTGTAATTTAGCTTATAATTTAAAAAGTCCTTACTCTATATTGAGTGGCTGTTTTGGGGAGTGAGCTTGTCTTTGAGGGTTGGAGTCATATTTTACCTTGATATTGAATCTCTTCTTAACCTTCCATTCCCACCTCAGCACAAACTAAATCTCCAATAAATACCACTAGTGATTAAAGTCACATGGCTCTGGTGGGGACATTGTTCTGACAGACCCCAGAAGTGAAGGTGGAGAGGTGAAAGGAGAGTGAGGAGGCTCGTTGCAGCCCAAGCTTCAGGTCCAGTAGACATTGTAGTCATATTTGTGTCAAAGACCTTGAACATGATATGAATAAAGATATCAGCATTTAATACCTAAAAGGTAGAAAACGCATTTATATAGAGATTCATTTGCTTCTGGGTCAAGAAAAGTTTCTATTCCATGAAATAAATGGTAAGAAACATCAAAAGTAACCCTCAAGAGACCTTTGGCAAATTACTGAACCTTCTGAGCTACATTCTCCTCATCTCGAAATGAGAATGAGAACAGCTCCTACCTAATAAGGATATTGGGAGGACTAAATTAGATCATGAATATAAACCATTTAGTACAGACTCTAGAAATGACTAGATATTCCACTAATAATTACACTTCTACTTGTTGTTGTTGTCATTGTCCCTTTAAACCAGTATTTACTCAAGTCTGAGAAGTCAGTGATTGGTGGAATATAAGCTAATTTTAGGTATTCCATTGATTGACTTTAAAAAAAACTTAATGTTACTAGGAAAAACATTTTATCACATTTATGATTTCATGAACATTATTTCTATTTTAATTATTTATTGCTGCATCACAAACCATCCCTAAACTTAGTGACTTTAACAAACAAGGATTTATCATTTCTTTTGACTTGTGGACTGGGCTGAAAGGTCTGTTCTGCTCTTTCTCACTCATGTGTCCGGCACCTCAGCTGGGATGATGGGAACAGTTGGGATTAGCTCAGAATCTCTCTTTCCATGTGAACTCTTCAGCCAGACAGCTGGTCTTCTTTCCATGGTGCCTCAGGGCTCTAAGAGCAAGCATTCCAAAAAGACAAGTCCCATTGTGCAAGGTCTTATCAAGTCTCTGCTTGGATCTCACTTGCTCATGTCTCTGTGGCCAAAGCAAATGACACAGCCAAGTCCAAAGCCAGCGTAGCGGGATTGCACAAAAGTATGAATACTGGGAGACGAGGTGCATTGGGGGCATCGCTGTAGCAATCTGCAGTCAGACTTCATGCTTGACCACCACCGAGCAGCAATGCTTGGATCTAGAGCCATCTGGATCCAGTATACGATCTTAACCGCCCTTTATATCTCCTCAAGCGAAATGTTTAGATTATCTCCAATGTCAGTGACTTAAAGCAACAAGCATCTTAGTGTGCTCATTGATTTTCTGGATCATGAATTCGTATCAGTCACGTCAAAGATCGCTAATCTGCACTTCGTGAGGTTGAGAACTGGCTGACATGCTTCAACTGGGGCCATATGTCTGGGCTCATGGCTTTTCCTATCTGCTCATTTTCTTGGTGCCCCCCTATAGACCTCCCCAGACTTCTGCACAGCTTGGTGGTTTGCAAGTAGTCAGGTTTCTTGCATAATTGCAGGCTTCTCTTCAGAGAGCAAGATAGAAGTTGCCAGGCCTCTTAGAGATTAGGCTTGGAACTGTTGCCGCTTACCCCTGCCATGCTGTGCTGGTCAAAATACAGGCCAGTCTGTATTCCAAGGAAAGGAGAATGGGCCCTGCCTCTTCATGAGAAAAGCAGCCCGAATGTGCAGGGAGTGAAGTGCTTGATGGCAGTCATGTTTGGAGACTTTGTACTGCGGTCTGCTTAGGGACTATAATACTCATCATTCATTTTTTTTTTAGAGTATTATTGAGAGCATTTTTAGGTTCACAGCAAAATTGACAGGAAGAGACAGAGCTTCCTTATGCCTCCTGCCCACAATGTGCAGAGCCTCTTCCACTGTCAGTATCACCCACCAGAATGGTACAGCTCCTGCGATGACCATATAGTAATAGAGCACAATTACCCAAAGATCATCCTGTGCATTAGGGTCCACACAGGTTTGAGCAGATGAGTAGTGATATGTCCCCATCATTATAGCATACCAGTGTCTTCGCTGCCCTGCCAATTTACCGTGCCCTGTCTAGTCACCCTAATGTCTTCTAAACCTCTGGCAACCTTTATCATCTTCATAGTTTCACCTTTCCAGAATGCCATCTAGTTGGAATCATACAGTTTGTAGGCTTTTCAGATAATATTCCATTGTCTGGATGTTTGGGGTGTTTGTTTTGTTTTTCCATTCACCGACTGAAGGACGTCTTGGCGCTTTTGAGTTTGGGCAGTTATGAATAGAGCTGCTATAGGCATCCCTGCACCAGTTTTTATGTGTACATAAGTTTTCAACTTATGCATGATTGCTGGATGGAATTTCAGGTTTTAAAGTTAGCCAGTCTGAAGAATAACTATGCTATGCAAATAACCAAAGTTTGGAAACCACCTTCTAATTGGAGTATTTTATTTTACCTTCTAGTGAAGTTCATTTCCTCACTTGTCTTTGTTTAGCCCCAACACAGGGGAGCCTCATTTGGTCCATTTGCTTTGTCGTCGTTGGGGGTGGAATTGGTTTGGGAAAGGGTTGATGTGGAGGGTGCAACGTGCCAGGTGCCTGTGGCACATACTCATTCTTGTCCCTGGTCCCCAGTGCCACAAGCTCCTGGGCTTGCGGCTAAATCAGACAGCTGAGCCAGCCGCCAGGCTTGGAGCTTCTCGGGAGAACATCTTTGGTTCTGTTTGATTCCCAGTAGTATTTTCCATAACAGAAATACCATCAGCATGGTGCAACTCTAAGACCAGTTTCTGGCAGGAGTTGGTACAAGAAATTAGAAAATGAATCATTGGAACATTTGGCAATACAGCATGTGCATCTGGGGAGATTGTTCTCCTCAACAATCTGCCCCACAATCAGAGAGACTTGGTCTTAACCCGGATTCTTACAATTAATCAGAACGTCAGAGATGTTGAAAGTCTGATTTAGACTCTTTGCAGAATTTTACTTGGTATTTGGTTTCTAACAGATTAGAGAAAGAATGTGTATTTTCCCATTACAGTTGGCTTGTTTTCCAGCCTGGCAGTCTGGTGTTGTAGCAAGATTGTAACCAAATTGGGTAATGTTGTTCTGTGCAACCCCCACCCACCCCCGCAAAAAAAAAAAAAATATAATGTTGTTTGAGGTTTGGAATTGGTGGAATAATTTTAAGGCTCCTTTCTTTCAACTTTTTCTGAGTGAAATTTGTTGGAGGAAATTTTTGTTCAAAAATGCATCAAAAAGATTTAAATGTTCCAAATGGAATCAGCACCAAGTCCAAAACACAAAACAAACCAAAAACCCCTGACCCTTTCCCAATAGCATTTCCTGAAGAAATACTTCAGAAAGGTCCAGATATATATAGATTAAACTGGCTTAAGTCACACGCTGCCCGTAAGCCTCAGTGTACTGGCTTCTCAAGTTATTGGCTGGTCAGTCATGACGGTTAAATAAAAACTTGATAAGAAAAAGGGTCCATTATGTATGTGAACATATCTTCTTCCACTAATCAGTGAAACGACACACTGGAAGGTATTCAGAGGCTCAGAACAATAACGTCAAGGCTAACTCAGCTGACTCAGCCCCTTACAGGTCGAAGCTCGTGGCCGCAACTCTGGCTTTTGTCAAACAAATGCAGAGCACTTCTGTGACCATCCTTTCTGCACATAAAATCACACCTTCAAATGAGTGGATGTTGATTTCTTCACCCCATTTGCATTTATCTTGTTTTCTTTCTCTGCGGATAACGTGGTCTGGCCAGCAACTCCAGCACAGCTCTTTCTTCTGCAACTAGAAATGCACACACCAGGACCACACTTTCTGTCACACACTTACTACTTGGTAGTGATCAGCTGCATTTTAATTTCACATTATTCGTTCTCTTACATGAACACCCCTAAATAACAGTATCTCAATTAAAGGGGGCTTTTTAAGGAACTTAAGTTCATACTTACATTTTGGATCCAGTTATTCTTAATTTTTCTCATCCTTGATATAAGCTAGAGCGAGAACACAGTTTTGTTATCATTCCTTTGTAGCATTAAAACAGTCTTAGTTTAACAGTGCCTTCACTCAGACATCCATGTCATACAGCCAAAGCAAGAGTATGCAGGGCCATGGTAATATCGAGGTTTCCTCAGAAATTGCGCACAACTAATTTTTTTCTCAGCAAATGGCAAGTAGAACTAAAATTACCTAGTGGTTTTTCTCTGTCATAGCTTTTATTGTCAAATCTTGAGATCCTAGCAAAGAAAATTGTCTGTAATTTCTTATTATAAACATATAAGTTGGAGTGACCTTGCATGCTAAATTTCCAATTAAGAGATGCAAATAAATAATCACATCATGTTTCACAGTACTGGCCATCTGTTTCCAAAGCCTGAAGGTTCTTCTTCAGTGCAAGAAGCAGTTCAGTGAATGAGAGCATCTAATGCAGATTTTCGATTTTATTACCAGTTCTAGATTAGAAACCATACCACATATATTTTAACAGATAGAATTTTGTTGCCTTAAAATTGTTTTATTGTTTTTAAAAAATGATTGCAAAAAACTCTATAATACTCAGAAATCATAAAGTAGAAAGTGAGCGTACCCTAGAATTTCTCCAGCTCCATCCCACCTCAGAGATCTCTACCTTAGACATATATGCACACATGCATATTTATTATCCATTGTGCTGCTTATGTGAATTCATCATCTCCATTGTTCATTTGAGAAGATAAATTGTTCTTTTGTCCTTATTAATTTCTAAAAGCTCTTTATATGTAATCCTTAACTGCATTAAATTTGTATATGAGAGTGAGACTGAGTGTTGTAAGCAGTAACCAAGTCTTGTATAAATAGGAATAAGAACAAATCCTCTACCAAACAACACCTGTTGTGCCGGGTGCTTTATGTAATCCAATCTTTGAAAGGGGCATTTCACCAATAGCTCATCTCACTTTTTGAGGGGCAATAAGATTTACAGCTGGAATCCATTCCTTAGTAGAAATCTTCTGTCTGGTTGTACTTTACAAAAATGCATGCTTTCCTATCAAGGAGAACAGTTTGGAAAAGCTGGCAGGTGAATGTTCAGCAGAGATGATGGCAAGCGTGACCTTTGCCATGCATCAAAAAAATTTTCACTGACAATGACACGTCATGTTGATAATATGCACCCTAGGTGCATATTCCAAGTACAATTCACTCTTCCAAGTACAATTCAGTGGGGTTAAATATTTATTTATTTCTGTGCTCTGTCCATCAGGAAAAAAACTGATAGCCACCATCTAACCATGCAAAAACCAGGCAAATCCAAGTTGAGGGATGTTTTACAAATTATCCAGTTAGCATTCCTCAAAAATGACAAAGTCGTCAAAAAAAAAAAAAAAAAGATCATCTGAGAAACACTCACAGTTTAAAGGAGCCCAAGGAAAACTGACTTCTAAATATAATGTGGTGTCCTATATGGGATCCTGGACTGGAAAAGGGCATAGGTCAAAAGAAACAAAAATATAGTATGGTTTTCAGTTAATAATGAGACATCATTGGCTCACTCATGCAAATGTGACATTGTAATGCAAGATAATAATAATAGAGGAATCTGGATGTGGAGTGTATGGGAATTCTCTGGATTATCCTTGCAAATTTTCTTTAAACATGAAATTAAAATTAAGTTTGCTTAGAAAGAAATGAATGCAAATATTTGAATGGGACTGTTTCCCCAATGAATTCATGAAAGCTCACCTGATGAGGGTGGTGACAGCAGCACCCTGAACCTTGTTCATCTAAGAACTTTCTTAGTCTAACAAGTCTGAGTCTTGTTAGTCTTTGTTGGGGCAGTAACAAAGCAAAATCTCACTTGAGGTGCGCTTCCAGGGAGGCTGAGGTTAGACTTTCAGGCTGTTGGGCCAGACCAGAAGAAATAGTGGCTGATAGAGACCACAGAGATGACCCCAGTGAACCCTGGGTTGTACAGATGAGGAAACTGAGGTCCAGGGAGAACAAGTCATTGACCTCAGGCCTACATGTGCTGACCTGGGGCCATATCTCTTCCCAACTTCAGTGCTCATTCTTCTCCCTTGTGCTTCTTCCTGTTTCTACTTCACACAAAAGCCCCCCTGGTTGCTGCCATTCTTTTGTCCTCATAAGCCCCCAGCACACCCCTCATTTGGGATGGACCTATGGGAATGCCTCATATCTTAAACACTATGAACTTTGTGTAAAAGATAGAAGAACACATGAAATTTGGGATCAAGTGGACTTGAGTCTGAATTCCAATTTCCTTATTCTCTTTGGGCCTCAGTTTTCCTTTGTTACAAAAGGACTCCACAAGTCCTGTCTCCCAGGATTAGGTGAGCCCCTATACATGAATCTATAGTGTGGGCCTGGGGCCTCTGTAATTGAGTTTCCTGTCATAAGAATATGGCTCTGTATATACAAATGGCAGTAGCTGGAGGCCATGGGCCCTTAAGTAGCATTATATGAATTGGGTAATAATTATATTCATGAAGCTTTTCCCGACCACAGCTCTTCCTTGGAGCCTGCTGTTTCTGCACGCCTTCTTCCTCACTGCAAATTGTTCTGCATTCGAGTCAGGGATAGCTGGTGGGGAGAGACTGCTTTTACATGGCAAATTAGTTCCTGGGATTCCTCCGATGGTGACCTGGAAGGCATAGCTTGAATGAATGCATCATCATTAGGGTACATTTTTTAAATTGCAGACTGGTAAGAATGCACTTTGGAGCCTTAAAGTATGTAGCTCGGTCGCTAAATATTACTTTGAAATTGAATTATCTCTTCTTCAAAGCTGATAAAAACTGAGATAGCGTTTCATATGGCATTTAATAAGGAGACTGCCTTTTGTTGGCATTTTAAGCAAAAAACATGTCCTGCCGTCCGGGAGGGCTCTCCTGACCTGCCTTTTATACCATCCCGGATCACCTGCAGGTATCCCAGAGGCAGGCTGAAAAGTGTGGGAAGGCTGATCTTATTAACCATTATTAGATGGTTAATCAAAGTTTAAAATGTTTTCCTAAAAGTCATGAATCAACAGCTTCTAGTGTGAGGTTATTAAGAAATAAGAACCAGTTCATCTTAGTCGGGATCCCTTCTAAAGCTCTAAAGCCTTCTAACGTCACCAGGACTAGGGTGCAGGTAGCTTATTGGGAGGTCACCGCAGAAAGCAGAACTGAGGGATCCAGACAAAGGCCTTAGAGGGTGTGTGAATGAATGGGTTGATTTCTGTCTGTCTCTCTAAGAAACTGTGTCAGGCCCATATCAGAAGTGATTCAGAATTGTCTCACTGATGAACAGGGAAGTGGGAGCATCTAAACCACCTCCTGTGGCATCAGCTCCCTTCCGTACTTTGGCGTGTGACTCTCGAGCTTCCATAAGCTCCAGGGAGGCAGACCATGGTCACTGCAAAGTGTACTCAGTGTAGCTTGGGATGTGGGCCTGGGATTCCCCACAGTTACCCTAAAATCACATGAAAGGAGGGCTGGTGGCATAGTGTGTTAGAGCATCCCCCGCTGTGGTGCAAGCTCGCCTGTGCTGTCCAGTACAGTAACCTTTACCCAGTCACATCTAAATGAACTAACATAAAAGTGTAGAGTCTCTCAGTCATACTAGACACATTTCAGGTGATCAGTAGCCACATGTGACTCATGCTCTTGCATTGGGCAGGGTAGATATGGAGCATGGCTATCATTACAGAAAGTTCATTCAGCTCTTCTGGAGGATGGCTTCCTGGGTCACTTCTGTTCTGTAGTCCCCTGATCAAGTTGTGTGGCCTGAATATCTTATTCATCAGTTTAGGAGATGTCTGCAGAGTGCAAGTTTATTAAACTCAAGTTTTCAGTGATATACTATTTACTTTTCCTCATTTCAATCCGTTTATTTGAGCTAGACGTGGTGTTTCATTTCTCATTTCAGTATATCCGTACAAATACAGTTTGTTGCTGAATACATGGACTGCAGGATCAGACTTCCTGGGTTTATCCCAGCCTTGGTTCTGAGCAAGATATTTAATGCCTCAATTTGTCGTCTGTAAAATGGGGATAAAAATGGTATCTATTCCAGTGGTTGATGTGAAGACTGCTTGATTAATAATTTTAAGTGCTTAGGAAGGTGCTGGAAACATAGTGCGCCCTCACATGAGCTGCTGTGATATTAACATGCTGTCATTATTGTTATCAGGGGCTGCAGTTCTCAGCAGCACACTTTTTTTGTGTGTTAAGGCTTGGGAGATATGAAGTCATTCAAGCAGGTACGGAGGGTGGTGGTTAAGGGACCAAGTCCTATGGCGTCAAATGTGGGCTTGGTTGCAGAGCTTGGTCTTGGCTACGAGACTTTGGGTAAGTGATAAAGCTCCAAGCGTCATCTGTCAAAAGTGGAATGACAGCCACGGTTTTCACAGGGACTGGCTGAGATGATGCGGATACTTCAGTTTAGCAGTTGAGTGAACACTGAATACAATCTGACAGTGGAAGTAGTTAACAGAGAGAGAAGACGACATTTAATGGACTCCAGAGAAGAGGAGACCAGATGGTAGGTGGCTGTGCTTAGGACATGCTGGAGAGTGTAGAGGCCTTAGTTAAGGAAGCAGAGAGTTGAGAGGGGGTGATCGCAGAAGGTTCTTTGTGGTAGGCCTCATGGGATCCTGACCTGAAAAGACAAGACAGGAACTGATCTGGCAGGGAAGAGGGAGGAAGTGTTCCAGAGAGAGGAAGGGACAGGCCTCGAACACCAGGCTGTGTCATTTTATTGGGTGAGCAGTGGGGAGTCATTGAAGGATATTGAGTTGGAAAATAATCTGAGATTACTGAGATCAAAGCAGGAAGCGAGAAGGTAACTTCACGGAGAGATGGAACTGAGTGAAATGTATCTTTAATGTAAGCCTGGCTCTGTCCTAAGCACTTGCTTAGATGAACTCATTTTAATCTTCATAGCAATCCCATTGGATGGGTATGGTTGTCATCCTGGTTACAGATGGCACAGAGAGGTTAAGTCTCTTGCTCAGGATCACACAGGAATAAAATTCAGGACTAGAATTCAAACCCAGAAAACCTGGCTCTGAGCTGGCACTGTTCACTTGCACTTTTTGAGATGCTTGCACTTCTCTGAGCCCCAGGAAGGAGAGGGAGAAACAATGTATGCAACTTGAGAAATGGTGCTACTCTCAAAAGGAATGGGACAGGGATTTAAAGCACAGCTGGCCGTGTTTCTATCAAGATGGGGGAGCCCCTCTGGAACACCAAAGAAAGAGAAACTATAAGTAGAAGGGGGCCCGAGAGATGAGGGCCCTTGGGCAGTGTTCATGGTAACAGCTTAGATATTGTCACACAGAAGAGCTGAGAGGGAGTTGTCAGAGGGATGGTGCTCACTGGGGCTTATAAAGGGGAAGTGGACTATTGAAATGGTGTCCCTGACCACAAGGCCTAACAAAGGGCTTGCTGTGTGGGAAGGCAATGTAGCTAGAATTGGCATGGCTGGATTCTAGTCCAAACTCTGTGGCTTTGGGTATGTCACTTAACCTCTCTGTGCTTCAGTTTCCTGATTTGAAAACCAGGGTTATCCACCTCATAGGGTTGTTGTGGAAATTGAGCCTGTTAGTTGATGGACGATTAGGGCTTAGGGTAGTCAGCCCAGGGCTTTGCAGGTTTTAGCTATATAGCAAAAAAACAGTAAACTAATTACAAAATAACTTATTTTTCCAGCAATCCCAAAAATCTCGACAGCCTAGGGCAGAGAAAAGGAGATGATAATGGCCAGTAGATTAGGCCGCTCAGGATGAGTCCATGGTCGGTGGCTGGGGTGTAGGGGCATTCATTTGACTTCAGGTTGGAGATGTGTAAATAATAAATCTACCTTTGGTTAACTAACTCCCTCACATTTCTAGTGGTATATTCCAGAATCAACACAGAAGACTTTGGACTCCGCTTCCTATCGTGAGAACAGATGTGACCAGCCGAGTGCTTACGAATAAGATACTGAGTCCAGAGGAAACACGTAGGCTTATAAAAAAATGCCAGACACACAAAGGAACTCAGTCAGTCTGTACTCAAAACCATGGAGGCTGCTATCCCCTCATCAAGGTTTCGGTTGGTTTAAAAAACTTTCGTCCCAGATTTCCTGTTTCAGGACAGACGTTCTGTCACACAGAAATCTCTGCCCTCCCTTGCTCCCACCCCCACTTCAGTTTTTGATCCCCGAAACTGAAGATGTTGGGATAGGTAGCTTACAAATAAGCCTTCCTTATTGGAGGAAGTTGAAATATTTCTATTTAAGAGCATACTGTGCAGCAGTTTTAGAATGGAACATACTCGATTAATAATAATTCAGCATATCAGCAATATTTCTGATTCAATCCTCCAGCATCTCAGAGCAGATGAGTTTCAGAGGTATAGTCTTTTAATGCTGGGGAACTAGGTTAGAGGCCCCTGTTCTCCCACTGGCCTGGATAATTGGAACTGATAAGATTTGGGGAAATGGAGAAGACATGCCCCCCAGCTTTTCAGTGTATATCTCCACACCCCCATACTGCTACAGGCTTATTCCACTCATTAAATATAATTTGGATGTGCAGATCCCTCTTTTAAATTTGCATACCTACTTACCTCATAAGAATTCTTGCCCTTTTGTCTCCCCCACCCAGCTGAGTCAGAACCCCCAGGGGCCGCTTGAATTCCCTGCAGAGGAATGAAAGAAGTGCAGAGGAGCAGAGGAGATGGGGAGCATTGCACCTTCTTTGCAAATAAGCTCAGGATCTTGTGGCCCTCCAAGCTGAATGCTACTGAAAAGTGATCACTGGGGGAACCTCATAAACAGGTTGCAAAATATGTGCCTAGATAAAGGAGAGAGCATGTTAGTCATGTTAGTGTTTTCAGAAGTCAGCCCATGACAGCCCGCGATACCTCTGCAAACCAAGAAATTGTAAGGACTGACAGTCACCTTTTAAGTGAGGATGAGGCAGGGCTCAGGGTTCTCCCCTGGGCCTTTCAGAGGGAACAAGGTTCTGCTCTGTGAGACACTACATTTCTGTTGTTTCATGTCAAAAAGAAATCAACCATTTATTTAATAAGCACTTGTATCAAGGGTTCTCTAGCTTGGCTGTATGTTGAAATCACCTGGGAAAACTTAAAAAGCTCTGAAACCCAGTCCACAGCTCAGACCAGTTCAACCAGGATCCTTGGGGCTGTGCCCCAAGCATCACAAATTTTGGAAAATAGGGCCTACCTGGTGGCACAATGGGTTAAGCTGTGGGGTTGTCGGCAGCTACAGCGCAAGTTCAATGTCTGGCTGGGGAGATTCCCACATGGTGTAGCAGAACTCTCCTGTTGCACCCACTGCTCCCATCAGCCGTGTATTTTGGTTGATCTGCCTGTTCTGCTCCTCACTTTGTGTGTGGTGAGCCCTCTCACTGCCCCACACCTCTGGCCTGCCCCCCAGCTTGTATGCATAAATAAATAAATCTTTAAAAAAAAAGTTTTGGAAAGTAGATGCATCCACGGTGCAGCTGACATACATCACATGTATCCTGGGTCTTATGCATGTTAACACCTTTAATCCTTGCAACTGTCTCCTAAAAGAGGCGCAGACATGCTGCTCATTTTACAGATGAGGAGGTAGAGGCATCGTGAAGTCCCACATTTTGGCCAAGATGGCACACTGGTTTCCACGATGTGGCTTGAGTCTGGGCCATCTGGCGCCTCAGCCCATGCTCTTAGCCAACAGGTTTCCTCTCACAACATGGGAAACACAAGTCCTCGGCCCAGCCCCATCCTGTACAGTTGCGTGGACCAGGGCATGAATGGAGACCCGTATCTGTTTCCTGGGAAGCCAAGGAAAAGATCTTCCCAAGCAATGCCATGTTTGTACTTGGTAATTTAAAACATTTCTACCAGAAAGTGCAGACATTCCCATTCCTCCCACAGACTGTCTGAGGGTAGACTTTCCAACCTTTTTTTCCTCAGATCCACCCAAAAAGGTTGAGAGCTAGACTCCAGCCAGAATTAAGTGGAAAGTGGGTGTTGTTTGTCAGCTGGGCCTTCTATTTGTGGGTGAGGTCCAGCCCGTCAGGTTGAAGGCTCACTGAAGTGTGTGGTGGAAGACTCCCCATATGCTTGTCTAAAATTAGCTGGCTGCTTTATTAGAGAAACTTAAAGGCTGAGGAAAGAGGATGGGATTGGAAGGTACATTATGTTTGGTTCTGGTTCCTTTCCCAAACCAGCCCCGGGACCCAACTCGAGTGACCTCACCTCCCTCTGGGCCTCCGCAGCCTCTTTTGTACAATAAAGAGAGTTGGACTCAGTTTTAGGTCATATCTCGGTTCAGCCAAGAGACATGTTTTCTTTGGCCCTGACAGAGCTTTCAAATTTTTGTAAGTTAATTGCCAACATTTAAAAAAAAATTATAATCATTTACATATAAGTTTAGATTTCCAGCGTCTCCTGAAAAATTCAAAGACACGTTTATTTTGCCACGCTGGTCCCTCTCAGCTCACTAGGGCTGGAATTGAGAAACAGAGCTCTTTGGAAGGGACAGTCTCTCTCCTGGGTTCCTCATCCCCATGCCCCACAAAATCTCTCTTTCTTTACCTGTCTGACCCCTCCAGGAGCTAAAAGCCAAAGGATCTCCAAATTTTCTTCCAAAAGTTGAGATTCCTTTATTCCTTTGTCTTAAAACCTGTGAAGCAGGCAAGAAGCCTGTGAGATTCGGGCTCAGTCAATATTTTTACACAAAGAGAGAGATGATCAAATGCAAACGAATAAATGGTAATGTTCTCTGTGAGATACTGACCTCTGGCTTATCTTTAACCATGACACACACAATTTGCAGTGCATGGCCTCCTCCCCTGCATTTTTATATTCTGGCTCACTTTTTGAAGGCATTCGCAGAGAGAAAACAAAAGCCATAAAAGGCTGAAGGAACTGTGTGGTCAAGAAGAGTGAGGACACAGAATACTGTGTTCTCAGAAAGACAGTCTGAAATTAGTGAAGAACTACCTGTTCCTCAAAACAAGATAATCTGAAATAAATTCCAGGAAAATATGTCAGGTGGCAGCTGTTCTCCATGGCGTCTTTGCATAGATCACGTTCATTAAAACTCGCTTCTCTTGTCAGGAGGTGAAGTTCTCGGGGGCCGGGCTGTTTATTGGGAACTTTCTGAGGCCTGCATAGTCACTTGAAATTAACATAAAATGAAGTATTATTGACTCTCAGAGCTCCTCACATGGGATGCAGTTGAGAAGTGATTTTTAGTTCCTCCGACCACTCACAACTTTCTCTTATACATTTCCATGATTTCTTACTGGACTACATACAAAAATAAAGTATATGTGCAAACATCAAATGGGATAGAAAGATAGGAAATGAGAAATAAATACCTCTTCTCCCTTCTCTGATTTTTCTAATTGTGCTAAAATGCATGTGATATAAAACCTTTCTTCTTAACTACTTCTGAGTATAAAACTCAATAACATTAAATGCATTAACATTATATTCACAGTGCTGTGCTTTCTTCTGTCCCTTAATTGCAATATTAGCCAGTTATGTTTTTTATATCCTCTCGGAAAAATATGTGCTCTTCTTTATTATTTATTCAAATTACTTTCCCACATCTTACAAAGTTTCTGCATCACCATAGAGCAATCTTTCTTGTTCTTTTTGGTGGCTGCAGAATATTCAGTTTCATAATTACTTAACCGATTCTCTATCAATGAATCCTTGGATTTTCTTGACATTTTGGCTATTACCAAAAAGAAAAAAAGAAACTATAATGAACATATTTGCTACTTATGTTTTGATCTTTGGGCTATATACTAGTCATGTTTAGTGGATAAATTCTTACTAGCCCATAAACTGAGATGTTTGTTTGGTTGCTAATTTTCTACCCAAAAATAGAAATAGTTTAATTACTAAGAGTTTTCATATTGGATATTTATCATGAACTATAATAGTACAGGCAATAAATTGCAGTAGTAGCCCAAACTATAGAATTAGATGAACTAAATCCAAATTTAGGCCCTGCCGGACTGACTGGGAGGCTTTGGGCAACTTGCTTATCACATAAATTTGTTCATCTGGAAAATTTCTTCATCTGGAAAATGAAATGAATAATAGTACCTGCCTCTTCATATTGCTAGGGGGACAAAATGAACAGTACTTGGCATAACTACTAGTTATTATTTTAAATTCCAATCATAAAATTTGAGCCTGACATTTTAAGAAATATAGTTTACAAGATATTTGCAATTTTGAGATATTAATCCAAACATTTTAGTTTATAATTTAATGGCCAAAGTGTCTGGTAAAATAGACAAAACCCATCAGCATACCAAAACTATCCTATGAAAGACCTTCTCACATGTCTCCAATCAATTTTTTTTTCCTGTTTCCTTAGGAATACTTTGGATTTCACTTTCTTTATTCTTATACTGGAATAGTAATCACACTTGCTTTCCCTGACCTTACTCTGGGTCAAAGCCCAGGAACACTCTTTTGGGAGGATAATTCTTTGCACATCCTAAACATCTGCACATGTCTCTTGTACTCCATGTACAATCTTTTTATTTTTTATTTTTTAAAGATTTATTTGTGCATACAAGCTGGGGTACAGGCCAGAGGCGTGGGGCGGTGAGAGGGTTCACCAGAGACAGAGTGGGGAGCAGAACAGGCAGATCGATGGAAATACACTGCTGAGGGGAGCAGGGGGTGAGGCAGGAGAGGTCTGCTGCGCCATGTGGGAATCTCTCTGGCTGGGTATCGAACTCATGTCGCCGCTGCCGACAGCTCCACAGCTCAGCGCTTAACTGCTGCACCACCAGGGAGGCCCCTTCGTGTATAATCTTGATTTTGCTTTGTTGAGTTTGTTGACATGACTCGTTTTATTTTTTTTAAAGATTTATTTATTCATGCATACAAGAACTGGGGTGTAGGCCAGAGGTGTGGGATGGTGAGAGGATTCACCAGAGACAGAGTAGAGAGCAGAACAGGCAGATCTACCGAAATACACGCTCAGGGGAGCAGCGGGCGAGGCAGGAGAGGTCTGCCGTGCCATGTGGGAACCTCCCTGGCCAGGTATCGAATTTGTGCTGCAGTGGCTCTGGACAGCTTCGTAGTGCTGCGCTTATGTAGTGCTGGCGCTAACCCATTGTGCCACCAGGGAGCCCCTCGTTTTATTTTAATAAGTGAAATAGAGTCAAAAGAATCCCTCTAACATCCTTCTCCCCCAGTTGTGCTGCCCATCTCCTTGAGTAACCTCTAGGTACTTGCCTGGATGCCAAAGATCTTACTTGGTGTCATGGATCCCAAACCACTCACTCTCTGTTCCAGCCTATTTCTTCCGCTTTGTAATCTTATAGCAATGTCCCATCACTCTTTATCACTCTGATTAATCTTCTTGGAATATTTATAAACATGGTTCAGGTAAAGGAACAGAAGCACTGCTCAGGGAGAGGTGGTCAGCAGGAGAGAGGATAGGGTGGTATGTGCAGGTGAAATCCATCCAGTGCAGTGGCAGTGGCAACTTTTGAACAAACCCTCATCCTGTGGACTCTTACCGAAGGGTAATATTAAGAGGTCTGTTAGCTCCAGTAACTGCTTTGTGAACACAAGAGGTTCCCTGTGCCCTGGTTGTAGGGTGGCAGGGAAAGATGTAGTCACTGTGGATAGGGAAGCAGTAAGGACTCCTGTAGACCCTTATCTTGGAGCCTGAGATTTAAGCTGATTTGCTGTTAGAGATGGAGAAGGATGTTGTGGTGGTGTTTTGTTTATGCAGTGCCTGGTGCTGATTCCTGAAAATGTTTGCATCCTGGGACAGGAACCCTGGGGGCCCTGAACTGTTTCCAATAACCTATGGCTTGAACTTCAGGCAGTTCTGAGTCTTGAGAGCTTGGTGAGATCAGAAAGATAACCATTTGGAAGATTTACCCTGAAAACTAACAAAGAACCCAAAAAGTTGTTGAGCACCTACTATGTGCCATGCCTTATGCTAGGAAACCTGGGAAGGTAGTGGAACAGAACAGAGAGAAAACCCCTGCCTCTAGGAACTTGAATACTAATGAGGGAAGTTATAAACAGACAGACATTCAACTTGATTGGTAATTGCAGCTCTATTAAAAAAAAAAAAGAAGTGAGGTAAAGGTTAAGCATAACAGGAACAAGAAAATGAAATAAAAGGCATTATAGTGTAAAGAAAGAAATATAACTATTTGTATATGACATGATCTTATATAAAGAAAATCCTGAAGAATCCACTAAAGTATGACAGGAACTAATAAAGGAGTTTAGCAAGGGCTGGATATAAATTATAAAATACGTACAAAAGTCATTTGTGTTTTTATACACTAAGAAATTAAAGAAACAATTATAATTGCAATAGCATCAAATAGAATAAAATACTTAGGAATAAACCTAACAAAGGAACTTCAGAATATGTGGTCTGGAAACTACAAAACATTATTGAAAGAAATTAAAGACGTTCTAAATAAATGGATAGACATCCCATGTCCATGGATTAGAAGACAGAATTGTCAAGACAGCAATTCTCCCCAAATTGACCTACAGATCCAAGGCAGTCCCTGTTAGAATTACAATTACCTTCTTTGTAGAAAACTGCTAAGTGAAAAAACCCAGTAACAAAAGACCATGTGTTACGTGATTTAATTTAGATGAAATGTTCATAGTAAGCACATAGGTAGAGACAAAGTAGATTAGGACTTGGCTCAGAGCTGAAGGGGATGGGGAGGATTTGAGGGTGATAGTGAAAGGCAGCAAGGTTCCAAGGTTTCTATTTGAGGTGATGAAAATGTTCAGTAATTGATTGTGATAATATTTGTACAACTCTGTGACTATCCTAAAAAACCAGTGCGTTGTGTATTTTTAGTAGGAGAATTATATGGTGTGTAAATTACAAACCAACAAAGCGATTACGAACAGAAGAAGAAAGAAAAGGAAGAAAGGTGGAAAGAGATCAGGAGAAAGGGGAAGGAAGAAAAGGAGGGAGAGAAGGGTAGTGCTAGCATCAAAACACGAGTAGCTGGGAAGGAAAAAACAATCAATGACAAGGGTGAAGAAGAGAGGGCTCTTCTACAGGGTGATTGTTGCATCCTGAAGGCGGGGCATCTCTCTTAGCTGTAACCTCTGAAAAGAGCAGAGGGAGTGTGTGTGTGTGTACACGCTGATAAAGAAAAAGCAAGTGGAGGAAATAGCAAGTCCCAAGGCCCCATGGCAGGTGAGTGCTTGGTGCCTTTGAAGAGGATCAGGAGGCCCAGGCTGCAGGAGCAGAGTGAGTGAGTGGCTAGGGGACAGGAGAAGAGGTCTAAGGAGCAGGCAGGAGCCACAGCACATCAGACTATGAAGACCCTCTGGGTCTTTGGGTCTTTCCTGAATGAAATGGAGAGTCACTTAGGGTTTTGAGCAGATAACATGCTCAAAAGGCCATTCTGGCTGCTGTGTGGTCCACAGACTGTAAAGGATGGAGTATGAAGACGTGGGGAGGTCTGCAAGGACGCCAGGGACTCAGTGCAGGCGAGATGCCTTTGCTTTTATATGTTGAACTTTAATCTTGCTCTTATAATTAAAGGCCCAGGACCCATGGTCTGAAAACTACAAAGACATTTTAAAGGCAGAATATCCTGGAAAAAGTGTGGGCAAATCATCCCCCACCCAGGATGTATAAAGCTGCTTGATTCAAAATTCAGTCCCACATCCACATAAGACGGATTCATTGCAGAAGTAGGCGTGTGATGTTTATCTCCCCCATATGGCTGGGAACTTCTTGGTAGCTCAGCCCTGTCTATATGTTCTTTGCTGTATCTCTGGTTTCTAGAACAGGGTCTGGCAAGAAGTAGCTTCTCAAGATAATCATTGAATGAATCAATGAATGAGCAGTTACCTTCAATCATCTTGTTCCGTGTGGCTACCTAAGGTGGTGAATACTGGTGACCACCTCCCATCTGTGCCCTCCTCTGCTTTCCCAGCCTCCTTTGCAATTAGCTGTGGCCACATGACTGCTTTTGACCAGTAGAATGTGAGCAGAAATAACATGTACCAAGGCCATTCAGTGATGGGCGTGTATCTTCCATTACTTCTGTCCGCTAGCAGGCTCTTGAATGCCAGAGGTTCCAGAAGGCATCCTGCAAAAAGGATAGGGAGCATCCATTATATGGCTGGCAGGCCCAGAGTCTGATTGATGTAAGACTCACAAAAGTAAGAAACCTCTGTTAAGCTAATGAGATCTAGCTCTTGAAGCAGCAAGGGTTACCACTCTAACCCATTGTGCTTTTCTTGACTTTTCACAAGTACAGAGCTTAGCTATAGTTGCACGGAGTTAGGCCATTTTGGCTAATGGTTTTTGGAAACTGCATATTGTCCCTCAAGTTTAATTTTCCTTGTGTCCTGCCTCCTTCTTTCAGGGTGACTAGATTATGCTTTTTCAAATATTCCCATAGCACTGGACGCACGGTGGGCAAAAGCAGCACATTTTCATCTTTTTCAAAAGGCACTCAGTGAGGTTGGACCCAAGGCCCTTCTGAGAGTAATGGAGGTGACCTAGTCAAGTTCTAGTAAATCGGCTGGACCTTCTCCTGTAACTCTTCCAGTGATTAGAGACAACAATGTTAACTCTATATTCAGCTGGAAATGGGGTTTGTCAGCTATTTGGAAGAGAAAAACATTGACAGGGTTCAGTCTTAAATGTTCCTGGTTTGTTCATTTCATCCTTTAATCTGCCCATGCATCTCTAATCTCACTTTCTTGCTGGCCAGAAACTAGTCTGTAGGATCTAGAAATAAAATGGGGAGAAAGACAGTTAGGATAATCTAGACCAGGTTTTATTTTTAACACTAAGTCAGTAAACCCTCTATTTTTCCCATTATATCCTGATTAAAAGAGCATACTTAGAAGATCAATAAAAGTAGCTCATTGTAGTAGGAAAATGAACCCCAGGCTGGACAATTTAGCCTCGGAGAGTGTTTGTAGGGCTCAATGCTAATCTTTGCATCTATTTACCGTGTACTGACTTAAGTACTGTGTAAAACTTTGTAATAATAGCAGTAGCTAACATTTTTTAAAAACATGTGTGTCTTCCCCTGCCCACAGGGTAATTAACTCATTTAGTTGCTAAGGGGCAAGTGGTTACTCAGGTCAGCTGGACACAGAGGTAGTCCTTGTAGGCCCAGGGCTATTCCCAGCCACAGAGGATCACCCCAAGCTGTGGTAGCTCTCTATCCCCTAGCGCTCTGCTGGGTTTCTGTTTCCCCTCACATTCTTGGGGTCTTGTAGGGTTCCAGAGGATACTCAGAGTCTTGTAGGTCCCATGGAAGTGGAGCCCAGAAGCTTAAGCTTCATTAGCTTCAAGATATATCCACCACTACTCTTAACATATATCATCATCCTTCTGTGGTCCAGAGTTAGATGTTAGTAAGACCACTTTACAGGTCAGGAAACTGAGGCTCAAACTAAGGAACAAGTTGCTTTGCCCAAGTCCTATAGGTAGCCAGTGTGTGGGAGTCAAGATTCCTGCCAGTTCTCCCCCTCACACATTCTCAGCTGATAGAGCTATTGCTTTGGTCTTTCTGTCCTGGAGAGGACATAAGACAGCAGAGGGAGAGGTTTGGTAGAGGAGACAGTGGAGAACCTTGGCAGTTCCTCCTCACAGGGAAGTTCTGATATCTCATTAACTGAAGGGCATCTGCCTCCTTCACATACACATTTGTTTGTCCTTTACAGATTTCCCCTTTGGATGAGGTCCTTGGTGTAGCATTTACTTCCTGTGCTCGTATGTAATGATTGGGGGTGACCTGCTCCAACCCCAAAGCTGACAATACCCACACTCCTGTGACTTTGCTGGGGTCCTCCTGGGCCTGTGTGATTTGGCCTACTGCTCTCCCCCTACCCACCATCTCCAGGAGTGGACTTGGGTCCTGTACCCCGCACCCCTGCATCACTGCCGTTACCTGATTCTCTTGTTAACACATTTGACAACTATTTATTTGTTGTTAACTTTGTGGTAAGAACAGCTGGGCTCACTGAGTCTCCTTGGGCATATTTCGCAGGGAATGCAGAGCAGTATCCCTCTGCGATGGCCAGTGGTGTGCCTGCTTGAGCACAGTCAAGCCAGTTGCTCAAACACTAATCTAAGTGTTTCGATGTGGATGGTATTTAGATGTGATTCAAGTTCATAATCAGTTGACTTTAAGCCAGGAGGATATCCTCAATAATCCAGCCCGACTTGAATCAGTTGAAAAGTCCTAGAAGTGGAACTGAGGTTTCCCTGAGGAAGAAATTCCACCAGAGAATTACACGTACTCATGCCAGCCCCGCCCGACAGCCTGCCCTATAGATTTCATCATTGCCTGGAAAGTCCTTATAATCATGTGAGGCAACTCATTGTAATAATTTTTTACTGTCTCTCTCCCACTTGTCCTAAAGCTCTGGTTAACCCTGAATGATGCACTTCAACTCCTTCATACCTATGAAGAAATCTGTTTCCATCATACTCATTTTTGCCAGATTTCAGTGTGCAAAGAAAGACACAAGTAACATCAAAATAAGCAAAGCAAATTGGTGAGCCCCATCCACAGTATGACGGGGACCCCTTCATCTGAGAAGGGGTCGCCATTTGAGTTGACTTCAAAGTTTCTAGGAATGGGTAGAAAGCAGGGATGAAGCTCACTTGGTAAGATGAGGTGCCATCCCACTGGCTGGAATAGCCTGGAATAGCAGTTTTAGCGGCATCATCCCTGCCTATCGGCAGGATTGCATCTAAGAGGCCATTTGTTGCTTTTAGGTAAGCAGTGTTTCTCTTTCAGATGTCGAGGGTGGTGTCTGGCTCTTATCATGAAGGCCTTCAGGGAAACAACTGAGAAACAGCATTATCAGTATCTGTTCTGGGCTTCAGTATCTGCCCAGGTTTCATTTCCTGGCTTACAAAGTTTGAGGAGTGGACTTCCCCAAGGTTTTTTCCATTGTATGATTTTCGTTGAAGAGTCTAACCGCTTGCACTGAATTAGAATGGTCTTCAAAGTAGAGAATGTTTGGTCATGGATTTGGGTGGGCTCTTGTTAGAGGCCCTGAATTGTGGAAAACCAGCCTTATTAAGAGGTCTACCCCAGAGTGTAGGGCATGCAACCCCCCAACACTTTACAGACTACCTTCTGAGAAACATTTGCGCAATTACGAGAATACTTCTGAAGCCAAAAGCCCTGCCAATTAGTGTTTATCACAGTTTCTCGATTTGCTTTTTGAGCACCAGATTGTGAGAAAAATACCTTCACTGCTGAGATAATACTGGTGTTCTAGATTCTCAGTGAATGAGCAGCAACCTGAGTTCTAGGGGTCAGTATAGACAGAATATTCTAGGAAAGGAAGACCCTGTGAAGGAAAGCAACAAAGGATCCTCCAAATTTGGATTAAGATTAGTTTGAGTTTAAAATTTCAAGAAAACTGAAAAACTGATTGTTTCCCAAATTCTACCATGGAGTTTGTGCCTATCAAAAGAAATCAGTCCACCTGAAATCAAGGAAAGGACCAGAAAGTGGTTGGAGACTTATAACCCCACAAAACTCCCATGGAGGTGTTCTACAGAACATGCTGCAGTTTCTAAACAAGCTGTCAGTCCCAAAGCCAATTACCAGATCGAACGTTCTGTCTGTGCTTTGGAACAGTCAGGGGGCCACCATCCACCCATAGACTAAAGAATAACTTGTTTCACAGGATTTGTATGGCGTGGTCCTGAAGCTATATAGACAACATAATGAGGAGCAACGTGCAAATGATTACTTTTTTATATCGAATTTTATTGATCTGCTGTTTGTTTATGAAACTACGTAATTTGGAGAGTACAGCTTCACACTTCCACATGAGCACATGCTTCAATCTTCCTCCACCAAAGTGCCAGCGCCACTACCCTGTCCCGTGACCCTCTCTACCCCTCCCCCCTCCCTCCTGGTAGTCTAGACTATTATTCATGGAATCTAGGGTTATTTTTGTTGTATTTTGCCAGTTTTTTTTCTTTCTTTATTAATTTTTTAAAAAGATTTATTTATGCATACAAGCAGGGGTGTAGGCCAGAGATGTGTCTGGGGCGGGGGTGGGGGGTGAGAAGATTCACCAGAGATAGAGTGGAAAGCAGAACAGGCAGATCAACTGAAATCAAGCTGAGAGGAGCAGCGGGTGAGACAGGAGAGGTCTGCTGCGCCATGTGGGAAGCTCCCTGACAAGGAATTGAACTCATGCTGCAGTGGCTCTGGATAGCTTCATAGTGCTGCGACTTAACCTGTTGCGCCACTAGGGCCATTTTGTTTTCTTTGGTTATCTATAGTCCACAGACAAGTGAAACCATCAATAATTATCTTTGGCTTTCTGACTTATTTCATGTAGCATAATCACCTTAAGAGTTATCCACTTTGTCCCAAAGCCACTATTTTATCTTTTTTTGAATAACCGAGTGGTATTTCATTGAGTATATGGACACCACAATTTCTTGATCTAGTCACCTGTTGATTCCGCATCTTGGCTATGGTGAATAATGCAGCTATGGACATAGGAAGGCCTCAGTCTTTTTGTATTAGTGTATTCTTGGGGTAAACACCTAGGAGTGCAATTATGGACCATATGATAGATCTATTTTTAGTATTTTTGAGAAGCCTCCAGGCTGTATTCCATAGGGGCTGGGCCATTCTACATTCCCACCAAGAGTACACAAGTGTTTGTCTTCTTCCACATCGTCACCAACACTTGCTATTTCCAGTCTTTGTGATATGGGCCATTCTCACAGGGATGAGGTGGTATCTCATTGTGGTTTTGATTTGTATTTCCCTTATAAGTGACATTGAGTATGTTTTCTTATGCCTGTGGGCCATCTGTATATCTTCTTTGGAGAAACATCTGTTTAGGCATTATGTCCATGTTTCGACAGGGTTGTTTATTGTCATTGAGTTGTGTGAGTTCTTCATATATATTTTGGAAATTAACCCTTTGTTGGATGTGGGCTGTGCACCAGTTACTTATAAAAGCTTTAATCGTTTTGAAAATCCCAGTCGTGTTCACTCAGACCACTCCAAATATATGTAGCTGTTTGCACACAGGTGTCCTCAGCACTGCTTTTGACTTGAAGGAGAGTCCTCTGAACACGAAGGTTGGATCCACTGCTCTGGTCTCCATAGGCCTCTGCTCAGTCGGCCCTTTGGGAACAGGGAAGGACAACAGGCTCTGCAATGCCAGACCCTTCCCAGCGGCTGCCCTCAGCTTCATGGAGTCCTGCCAGGTCCACAGTTGGCTGGTTCTGGCTGCATACTCCAACGCCCAGTTGTCAGCAGTAAAGAACATCTCCAGCTGTCCCGGGTGAGGGGGATACAGAGAAAGGTGCTGGGCCCGGTGGAACATATGCCTGAACCCTACACATAGCCCCGTGTGGCGGCCTCCTGGTTTACTGGAAAGCTCTCTGGAGCTCTGCCTCAGCAGTTTTCTTTTCTCCTGTTTTTCATCCTGACTGCTTTCCTTTCTTGCTGGTTAGTGTTTGCATTTCCTTCAGAATGCAGGTACCATCTTATCCAGCAGAACTAAGGTAATCTAAGTTTTGTTTCCAAAAATGGCACTTTTTACCTCCCCCCATCTTTTGTCTTTGGAAAATATGGGTATTTAGCCACATAATGTGGAAATTCGTGTACCAATGCTTTCTATTAGAATTACCCAGTTCAGATCTGAGTCAACACTCACCTCTCAGTCGTTAGTTCTAAAGTGAAACTTGATCCGTGGGTTAACTTGCATCAAGTAAAGCAGAATGGTCAGGCACTGTAATTTTTTCTTTTTTTCTTTTGCCAGCCTGCCCTTTGGTGTAGGACAGGCATGACACAAGATCTTGGATATGCTGCCCTGTTTTCTGAAGCAAACTCTAACAGTTGATACCTGTCCAGCTCATGGCTCTTAAAAATACTAATACATGTTTTCAATATGATTATCTACACAATTTGGAAATATCCTAGTCACCATTTCATAAACAAACCCATTGCTTCTTGCTGCAGGTGTCTCAGTTTTAGAGAGATCTTTTTTTAGACATTATGTGTTTCCTTTCTCAAGTGTTCCTAAAACTGGTTCAGTACATTAAGCTGGTTGTGGTACTTTCAGATGGATTTCCTGAACTGTTGGAATCAAGTACTTTGCTCTCTTTTCTTGACACCCAACTCCTATTTATAACCAACAAGTGATCAGAAGCCAGGGTCCAGGGCAGTTGTTGTTTGGTAAGGCCCAGCTGTTGATTGCTGATTGGTAGCTGGCAAGGTGTGGCAGCTGCCATCTGGCGTGCCAGGGTCCTGATAGTCCTGTAAGCCTGTGTTTAATCCTGGCAAAAGCAGTTCACTTCAGTTTGCCTTTCAGAAGTAAACCTGGTTAATTTGTTTGTGACACGCCAAGTAGTCAAATCAGTTGCCTAGTTTAGATGCAAGCTGAAAATCGAAAATAGCACTGTCTGAAATCTTTCGTCATCCGCCAAGACACACCTCGCCTTTCCCTCATATTTAGGATTCAGAGATGAAAGTGTGTGTCCCAATCCCTTTCTGACAAATAGCTTTGAGGACTTTTGTAGAACATAAGCAAGAAAACTGGTTTTGGTAGCTCAGAGGAATGAATATTTCCATTGCTTTCCAAGCACTGGAAGAGAGAGCTATATTACATCACTCATATGAATTAACATGGCTTTGTGGATAGATCAGTATCTTCCAGAAATTAGGTCAGCCCTAAAAGAAACCATGCTGTGAATATGTTAAATATAAGTTTCAGGATGGGAGCTGGTGGGGGGGAGGAACATTGGGGGGTATTTGGAGCACAAGCTGCTGTTTTTAAATGCTGGATTATAGGTAATAGACATGATATTGCATGTCCCTGCACTGTAGGGATTGGAGAGCTGGTGGGAAAAATGCCTCTTTGGTGTTTAAAACTTTGCTGGGATTAATATTCAGAACTCTTGGCAAAGACTTACGCAGATCCTGCTTTGTACTTGCAAATTACTTTCACCATAATTTCAATCATCATTAATCAGCAGGCATTGTGTGAATGACAGATGCTATACAATATCTAGGAAATAGTCCTCAGGAACTGATATTCTAGTCCTTTCCCCATCCAAGGACTAACAAAGCCCAGCATCTTCACTATCTGAGAGAGGTTGGAATGATCTCCCTTTGTCAGAAGAGGAAACCAAGTCACAGTAGGAATAAGTTCCTCTCTGGGAACCAGGATAAACCTTGACTTCAGTTTCTCTCTTCGAAGTGAAGGACCCAGGCAGGTCCTTCCCTTGGAGAGGACACAGGGAAATGGGGCTCCTTTCCAGGTGACAATTATTTTACAACTGAAAATAAAAATTAGTAAGTTACCTTGTTTATGAAAGTTTTACTTGAGACTCTCAGAATGTAAGCTTTCGATAGCCTCACGTTTGGAGACCCTGTTTTTAAGGGAAAGTGTGTGATATGGTGGCTTAGAGCATCCACATCAGAGTCTGCTAGGCAAAAGATGGAATTCTAACTCCTCCACTGACTTCTTCAAAACTCCATATTCTCATCTGTAAAATTGAATTGGTGGGGTGTGGGGGTGTGAGGTGGCAGTCTTCCTCGTGAACCTGCTCCATCCTTTCCCACTCCAGTGGATTAGCCACTTCACAGGCTGCCTCTGGGGGAGCTGGGCATGCCACCTCCAGATCCTGGCATAACTCAGATGCTCCCTGGGGCCTGAGCACAGAGGAGAAGGGATGCCATCTGCCCGACCATTGGCTGTTGCCCTCCCCCCCACCCCATTATTTCTGGACAGATTCTGTCTGAAAGACCATTGTATGTAGTAGACTTTTGACAGATAATTATTAGTTGTTTGATCAAATATAAATACATCTCTAATAAAATCCCAAGTGACCTCACAGTTAGTCTTTCTAGTTATGTGTAGAAAGTTACGGTGTTTCAGGGGTGAGTCTTGATATGAGAAACGTCACATGCAAAAAGAAAACTCAAACCACTAGAATATTTGGTCAATAAAATGTGTTTTACTATCAGGTTCTTAAAGAGATAGGTCATATAAGAGTCAATATAAATGGTTAGTGGACATGAAGAAATATTTGGATTTCACTGGTAACTTTAAGAAATGAAAAATCAAAGGACAATGAAATCTAATTTTCACCTATCAAACTGGTAGATTGAAAACCAAGAAAAAGTACTGTTTGTTAGGATTCAGAAAGATTAGCATTCCACTCAGAGCTGCTGGGAAATTTGGGGTGCAGTTGTGGGAAGTTATTTGCTACTATGTGATAAAAAGCCTTTAAAATGATCAGATCCTCCACTGTAGTTTTCCATTTTAAAGAAGTATTTTAAAAAGTGAACAAAAATGGATATTCAAGCTGTTGAAGTACCTACAATTTTAAACAGGAACAATTAGAAACGAGCTCTTTGCAATAAAAGGTAGTTAAATGTGCTACTTAGAATTATGTTAATCAAAATGAGATTTTAGTAATAAATCATGGCCACACCTCTTATTTATGAAGAATTTACTATCAATATATGCCAAGCCCCAGGCTACGCAGCTTGACCACTTATTCTCTCATGTGTATGTTTATCCCTTGGTAGGACAGATAGTTATCTACTAACTTCTCACAATTGTATTTATCATCTAATTTAAACCCATTTGACAAATCAGAAAATTGAAAAGATGTTAGCTTGGGAGAATATGCTAGGTATTCTCTTCACAAAAAGGAAGAAGTTGGCATAAAAATTTTATACATGGTTGAGTTTTAGCCCAACTGTATAAATACAGCAAATAACCCATAGAGTTATGTTTAAGAGCCACAATTCCAAATTGCATGAAGGGCAGGTTATATTGTCACAGAGTCCTCCAGGTGGAGGGGGCTGGACGGTAGGTGACAGCCAGTCTCTAATCTCATCTTTCATCTGGATTCACATGATGGCAGAGCTGTGAATGTTTAGCAAGAAATGTACCAAAAACATGAAATGTGGTTTTATGGCTTTATTAGTAATTTATGCTTTTCTGTCTTTTCCAAATTTTCTACAAGCTGGTGAAAGACTTGCTTAGAAAATAAAATGCTTCTAAAAGTTAAAAAGAAATGAAAAGCAATTTGCTTTACTAATTTTTTTCTATAAGTAGACATTTCTTTCTTTGCTGTAGTCTCTTTCTTTCCGACAGCTCAGTAATTTAAGCAGGAAAGGGAAAAGGCAAAGCCCAGTGGTGAGAGGGAAATGAGAGGCTTGGCTCCTGGCTTGGGGGAGAGCCTCGTGATGCTTGCGGTGGCTTCTGTGGTTGTATTTGCATGGATTACAAGTGAAAAAAATATCACAATGAGGTTGGTAAAGCGTTGAGCGTTACCCAACCTCATGTAGCTACCAATGTGCTTAAAACAAAACAAAACAAAAACTACTTACACAAAGGAGACACTTTCAGGGGTAAAGCCCCTTCCCCCTGTTCTCTGAGAACAGATACTCCCCCAGTTTGGAGAGAGACGAATAAGGGGACAGACACTCTGAAGAGAAGCAAGAAACCAGCTCTGAGTTTCCTGGGCCTCCTTGTTCCGGCTGCAGGGTCCTTGGTGACTAAACCAGAGCTGACTTTAAGGCAGCCCGGCATCTATGACCTCTGAGGTGCTGAGGTTGCCCCCAGAGCAGGGTGTGCCCACAGCACCTGCAGAAACCCAAGCAATAGAGGAAAGGCCTCGGAGTCCTGAGCATGGGGGATCCCCCTGTGGGGTGGGATGTCAGACTGGGCTGGGCCCCACAGGAAGCGCCCCACTTTTTTTGGAATTGTTATAAGCACTGGAGATACCAAGAGAAATAAGATAACGTGGCTGCCCTCCAGGAGGCAGAGAGTCAACAAGCCTCCTAGTGGTGGGTGCAGTTGTGGATGAAAGGCCAGGGCATTTGGGGAACTCCTGGGAGAAGACCCTCAGTCAAGCCAGGGGACTCGAGGAAGTGATGGTGCTGAACTTGGTATCAGTGTCTTACCTTGGTGCTTCTTAGATTTTCATAGGCAAAGGAACCAGCCGAGGAACTTGCTAAAGTGCAGGTTCTTCTTCAGCAGGTTTGGGGTGCAGCCTGAGAGTTCACATCACTAACACTAACAAGCTCCCAGTGATGCTGATGGTGCTGGCCCAGGATCTGCGTCCTAAGTGAGGTCTAGGAAATGGAAAGGATATTCCAGAGAGGGAGCAACCCTGGTGGGCCGTTTCCGGAGTGGGGAGGCTGGATCTTGAGAAAAGTTGAGGTTTTGTTGGATGGTCTTGAAATGGCCGTAGTCTTGCTTTTTAAGTCTACTAGAAATTTAATTCTTTAAGATTCAGCCCCATATCCCATAACCTAAGAATCATATTTTCTCATCTGACTGCCTAATGGTCTTGGCCTAGGTTCTGCACTTGGAGTGGCAAATCCTAAGTGAGTTCTAGGCAAGCCTGGGTGCAAATTTAGTTTCCTCGCTCTGCTCTGTGCTAGCTGTGTTCATCTGGGCATATCTTGTGACCTCACTGAGCCTCACTTTCTTGCTTTGTATAATGGGGTAACGGCACCTGCGTCAAAGAGTTTTATGAGCATATGACATAATACAGTACATATAAATCACTGTCAGCATTTGTATGCCTTTGAAAAATGTTTTTTTTTATTTCTGTTCAGACAGATGTTATGGTGGAGGACTGTAGGTGCCTTGATGGGGGTGTGGTGTGGTAACTGACATCTGAAGGGGGATCCTATATGTCTGGATCATGTACACTGCTGTAGACCAAAGTTACCTCAAAAAAAAAAAAAAAAAGCCAGAAAAAGAAGACCTGAATTTGACATTAGACAGCTTGATCACGAATTGACTAGTAAAGTTTGGGGCATTCTGACTGATATAGTTTGAACATGTTTGTCTAATATAGAGTTTATGAGTGACAGTTATTTATTTTTACGAGGCCAGCCCTCCATTAAAATACTGTAATATTAATATACTTAGTACATAATGACAGTGAATTGTATTATTTTTCCTAAAACTGAAATAGGAAAACATACCTCATGGCAGAAATAGGGGTCCTGGCAGGAAACTTCAAGTGGGACCCCTACATATGAACCGATTTCATGAGGCTACTTCTAGTTAAGAGAATTTTAATCTGTCTCCCTATGAAACAAGCTGAGCTGGACTTCAGAATTCCAGGTGGACCATACAAATAGGAATATTGGCCAACAGCCAGCTTGTAGGTGCAGATCTAGTAGAAACAGTTACATGAGTGTGAAGACCAGGTACCTCATGGCATCGCTGCTTAGGGCTGTTGTGGATTATTTAGTTTCAAGTGGCTATTGAAAAGCTCACCGGGTAATACTGCCTTTTCTCTTTCTCCGTGAATGCTTAGACATGCACTGTTCAACACGGTGCACATGTGACTATTTACATGACTGAAGGTGAAAAAAAAATTAAAACATACTTGCACTGCACATTTTCCACATGCTCAACAGTCGTGTGTCTAGGGGTTAACTAATTGAGATGCAGACATAGAACATTCCACTGGACAGCCCTGACTTAGCCTGTAAGGTTTTACTTTAAGAGTTAGAGATTGTAATTGAGATATCCAGAGATGACAACATTCAAAACTCATGCAATGAGGATATTACAGAACTGAATACAAAAATTAGGCAATGTAAAGGGAAAATTTGGTGTTAGACAAAGTTCGAGTCTACGTTCTTTTGCTCAATGGCTAGGCATTAAATAACTAGGCACTTTCTGTGTGTAAAGTTCTAGGGGTTTTGAAGAAGTTAGCAGAATCTAGCAGATGAAATCACTAACCCCATTCTCCTAGCAGTTGAGTTGCATAGGTACTGCATGTGTAAAAGAACATTAAATAACAGTGCCAGGAATTTGAGAAACCCAGTTAAATGCAGTGAGACCAGAGTGGGTTTCATAGCAGAGGTGATATTTTGACTTTGACACACCAAGAGGCACAGATGGATATCCAGAGCCCAGTTTATAACATGCTGGCAAAAAACAGGTACTCTAGGTGAACTAAAAATACTAGGTGTTCAGATTGGAAATATGGATGGGTCGGATTTGGGAAGGATTTGAAAGCCAGTCTAAAATGGTTAGATTTTATCTTGCAGACCATGGGAATCACAGGAGGGTTGTGAGTCAAAGAACACTATTACACAGGTAATATTTTACCAGCATGAGTCTGGGGTTAAAAAAACTGAGCTAGAGGAACCAGACAGTTTTGCAACCAGCCTAGAGGTTGTGTGAAAATCCAAGCAACGCATGATAAGAGCCTGCAACAGGTCATTGAAAGGGCAAATGGAAAGAGACAGTAAAAAGGCAAACCGAATGGGTTTTGACTGACAAGGAAAGAGAAATAGAGACAAAGAGGCCTACTTGCTTTGGATGTTTCTGACCTAGGAAATAAATTCCCGCTTATTTGGAATTTGGCAGGGGCCTTCCAGATGTCACTTCACTGGAGACTATTACATTCTGACTTGAATGGCTATTGAATGTTATTTGCATTTAGTCAAGGACTGAACCCTCCAGGCGTCACTTTCTTCCCCAGAACTCCTGGTTTAGTACCATGCATGGGCAGAGTGCCCAGTCATTGAACAGCTATTCTACAATTAACTGTAGAGTCAAACCCTGTTGTCTAAACCTACCATTTAAATTTACTGAAGTAAAGAGACAAAGGAATTACTTGTTTGTTTTAAAATTTAAGTATGGAGAAAATCTTTCGTTATTTTGTTGAGTAGAGATACCTACAAAATGCCAGTGTCTGCAAAATGGGACTGCAAATACCTAATTCATAAAGTACTGAGGATTAAATGAGAGGCATGCCACCTACTTAATATCCAGTTAGCTATCAATAAATATCATTTGGTTCTTACCTAATGAATTAAACAAGCATATGTGGGTTGGAAAAATCCACACATAATTTTATGGCTCCTACTATCTGTCCCCTCACTCATATATTGGATGCCATAAAAGGAGAGAAGTCCTGAGCCTATTCCAGATCACATGGGAAGAACTGTTAAAGGTCTTGTTTGCTCGATGAGGCTGAAGCTGGGGAAGGACCAGAGATAATTGCACCCTCAGTTTCTGGATCCCCCTTCATCTGTCTCTGCCTCATCTGCACTTTAGGAATGGAACCATTATCAGTGGAGCATGAGAAGAGAAGAAACAAAACAATATTAAGGGAAAACTTCCACGAATGCATGATGCAGCCCCCCGTATGCCATGTGACTATGTTGTTTTCATCAGCACGAGAAGATCAGTGGCGCTGCATGAACTTCAGCAAATCAGCTACTGTGAGAACCCACTGCAGGGGGGCCATGGCACCCTATGGTGGAGACTATGGCCTTTCCCCCGATTACCTTCCATTTAGCCCTCCTTTCTGTGTCTCACCCAGCACATCACAGTTAGATAAAGCTATTTAATGGGCTAGTTTCAGTTTGTCCAGGACCCACAGGAAACTCTGTTTGCTTGAAGAGGAAATCTTATCTCTACTGCTTGGTTTCCCTCTGAAAATCCCACCCACGTTTTTGATTCAGCTGTATATTCTTATTTTCCAAATGCATCCTTCATCCCATAAGGAAGAAGTGCACCGTTACTGGACGGCGAGAGACTGTGCACACTTCCCTTCTGTGCTTTGACCTCTGCCCTTATTCAGGGTGACATCACTCTTGGCCATCTGCTTTGCTAAGTTTTATTCATCAGCATAAAGCCACGACCTGCTTTCTCCACTAAGCCCTTTCTTATTCCAATCTGTAGACATGTCACTTTTCTTCTGGACACCTACTGCAATTATTTACTGACTCTAATCATCTCATGTTTCTTATTTGTGCTTTTCCAGCTAGATTGAAGTCAGGGTTTATGTCTTACATTCACATCATACTTTCAAGATTGAAGGCAAGGGCTCTGTGGCTTTAATAATCCTTTGCTTTAGGGTTTTCAAAGTGAACTCGTAGAGTTTTGACCAAGAGCAGATGCTTCCATCTTTTCCCTCCTGCTTCCGCCTGTTCCCAGTCTTGGCTCCGATCACAGAATCCTGATTTTAAATGTTTTATAGATTAAGTACTTCAAACTTACATTTGAAGAAAAGATGCCTCAGCTAAAGTTTGAGAATTGCAGGTCCCACCCATTGGGGGTGAACTGACCAGTTGTGGGGAGTGTTCTAGACAGACCCATTCTCATTCATGACTCCTAGGGGGCAGTAGAGGGTGGGGCTCAGCCCTTGGGAGATACTCCCCCTTCCCCACCATAGAAAAAGTAATTTTTTCCTTTCAGGGAACTGGAAAAGCACAGAAAAGTATAAAGAAAATAAAAATCATCTCTGATCCTGCCACCTAGCACGAACCATTGTTAATCTTGGTTCACGTTCCAGTTTCCAATCATACACACTCACGTGGATGCAGTTTGTCATAGTTGAGGTGTCCCCATATGTTGAGTTGGGTAACCTCTCCATTTCACATTCCATAATCACTAAAGAGCCTCTTAAATATATTTGTCATGGTTAACTGTGGTAGGCTGGTGCCTCAGGAAGCAAACTCTGGGGTAAAGTTTGGCATGCAGGGTGTTTCTTAGGGGGAGTCCTGGGAATCAGCTGCTTTAAATGGCAGAGAAGGAAGCAGTGATGGACAGAGGGAGAGTTTGAGCTGTGGTGTTGGTCTAGCCTTTGCCAGCTGGGGCAAGGATGGCTCTCAAGGGAGGGCTTGTCCCTTTCTCTGCCCACTGTAAGAATCACTGGTTTCAGGTCACCCCTAGGAGGAGGCATGCCTTTAGGCTAAGCAGCATTCTTTCACCCAGGCAGTCCTCAAAGAGGGCTGACAGATGAAGGCTGTTTGTGGGCAATCTCCCCAGGAGCAAGGAGAATAACTCCTTCATTCCCCAGCGGGCCTCTGGGCCGCCTGCTCTACACTCTTCACAGTACACACGTCATAATGCTGGCCAAAACTGAGACTTGCTGGGCCTGCATAGTGTTAGGTGACCTCAGCCTACAGTGGCTCAAGGTGGGGATTTTTAATGGTATCCCCATTACCAGTAAGGAAATGAAGTCAGAAAGTAATGAGGTCCCACAACGAATAAGTGGGGGAACCAGAATCTAAACCCTAAGTCCTTATTTGTTTTAGTAGACTTAAAAGGAGTGTTTCCAGGCAATAATTTAAGTGTCCAGGCAAAGATCTTACCGCATTTTGAAGTGATAAGAGAGAGGTGGGTTTCCTTTCATCTTCAGGATGAACTAGAAGGGTGACTCCTTCCTTCGCTCCCTCTCTCCCTTCCTCTCTCTCTATATATATTGACTGACATTTTCTTTATCGAGGTAACATTGGTTTACAGTATTTACATAAGATTCAGGGGAACAGGTTCACACCTCCTCACCTCCAAAGCACATTATCATCTGTTAAAGTTTCATTTTAAAGTTGTGAATAATGGACAACAAGGCTGTGAGGGGTTACTTGTAACAGGGTTGGCCTCAACTTTTTATTTGGAGCACAGAGCAACCGCATGGTGTTACTGTGGAGCCCCCTGCTCAGCCTGGCGTGTGTGTGTGGGGGGGGGCGGGGGGGAGCAGGAAGGGGCGGGGAAGAGGGGTTTCCTCACATTTCTCACATTTGGGTGTCGCTGTTTCTGCTACTTGTGGGCTGGACAGTAACGCGGGGCGGGCGGGGCTCTCCCAGGTCCGTCTGCGCTTTCCATTTTGTTTCCTCTTCTCAGAAAATTTATTCCAATTAAGGAATGATAATAATTAACCTTTCCTTCATATACTCTTACAGATGTTAGTTTTGCTTTTTTGTTGTTGTTCTTTGGTTAAAATCATTTTCCATTCTTACTTCATACAACCATTGTATTATTTTTTTGCCCACAAGCCTTCTCAGATTTTTTTATATTTTTTTAAAACAAAGCCATTCCCCAAAGAGAAAGGCTTCTTCACCATTTTTTTTTCTTTTTTTTTGGCATGGCTCTATTCGCCATCCTTTACTCTCTTACACATGCTTCTTATTAGTCAAAATAAATACTGTCTGGGGGAGATCTTTTTTCTGTATTGATTGTATGTTCATATCCCACTGAAGCATCAGCACAAAAATTAAAATTCACGGTCAATTATTGCTGGGGAGTGTTCCCTGCAATGTAATGCGGTTGCCAGGCAACTATGGGCGGGCCTTACAGAGAGGAGGAGAAAGCTCCTTCAGCCCTATTTCAATAGCTGTATTGGCTTTCATTTCTAACGTGCTGAATAATAGGACCATGCAATTTGCCTCCTTTCGCCCAAGCCCAATTTGCTTACTTTTTTTTTCGAACGCAAAATTTATCTTGTTTAGTACCTAGTAACATTTGCAAACATAATTCGCTGCCAAGCATTAAAAAAAGAAAAGAAAAGATGTTCCCTACTTTGGGAAATAAGGAAGTTCTGATTTTTTTACTTCATATTTTACAATTTTCCTTTTCATTTACTTCCCTTCCCTTCCCCTTTTTTTCCCTAGTTAAAAAGACACATTATTTATAGCCTATTAACCCAGCATCAAGGCAAGAGATAGAAGAGTTCAGTTTATGAACCACAAATGCCCTCACCCATTTAGAAACCCATGTTTCATGGTTTTGATTAGCTACCTACCATTCTTGAGCTTCTCAAACACACATGCACACACACACACACACACACACACACACACACACACACACACACACACTTTGATGAGTCAGAATATCTACCAGTATCTTGTGCCTCAAGAAAATGAAAATGGATGCTTGTAAGGTTGTAGGGTGAGTTGAATGTAGGAGGTCTCCCAGGGCCTGGGGAGCAGATGCAGGAACTGACCTAGGCAATAGGCAGTGCCTGGGGAATTTGGCAAGAGGTCAAAGGGGATGATATTATTGTTGACTTGGAGAGAGCAGCTTCTCCACTCCTGGCCTGCTCACACACAAGCTGACTGCAGGCCTCACACTTCACCATGCACAGAGTAGGTGCTCTATGAAGGAGTGGTCAGTGGACACATCTTCACGGATGCGGGGACTCTCTTGGAACAGCTGCACTTAGCCACGGGGCTGTAGGGGAGTGTTTTTTGGCCTCACATCATTTCCTGTCTTAGGAATAAAGAAAATGGACTAGCAGCCAAGACTGGCAAGCTGTTTCTGGCTACATGTGAACCAGGCTTCAGATCTGCATCATCAAAAACTCTCCTGTGCATTTTTCCCCCTTTGAGTAAATTAATTTTCATCTGCCTGCTCTAAGTTTGCAAGAGCTATTGAGATACTTAGAATTATCTTAGAGACCTTAACAGGTTTCCAGTCCCTTTGCAGATTTATAAAACATAGACCATTCTAAGGATACCAGCCTCTATCTTGAGGTTCTTTATGCTCTTCTTTAGAAACACCTCTTTGCTCCATTCTTCCTTTTTGTTGCTATAGGTAATTTAATCCTTACTATCCCAAGGCTGGACACTAACCCAGCTTGCTAACTGGCCTTCCTGCTGGCAGACTTCTATTCACCCCATCTACTCACTATGTCCTCACATCCCTCTTCCGTCCATCATCAGCTGTCATTTGCAAATCTCCAGTTGTTTGTCCTTATTCTTGAATACCGCATTTGTCTACTGTTATTTCATAGATCCTATGAGCTCTTTGCATGCTCATAGACAACAGACTGCCCAGATCAGCATATCAGAAAATGGAAGCCAAGCCAACCTTGGTAGTCTTCAGAAGGTTTTGTCTTTTCAGATGTGGAAACTCTCAAAACGTGCCAAGCAGTGCCTCTATAGTTTTTCCAGTTGATCAGCCCTCCCTCCATAGTGCTTGTGCATTTGCACTTTTGAAGCCAACACAGAGTTTTACATTGATGTTGTAATGCATCATCCCAGGGAAGAAGCGCAACCAGGAGAAAGAGAAGAAATCAAGGCAAAGGGAGAGTTAAACACCCAAGGGGAAGGGAGAAAACAGAAAAGGTACATCAGTAGGAAGATGGAGAAAGGATCAGAAATGGAGGAAGCTAGTCAGGGTCTTCGGGAGAGAACTTCGTGATCTTCAAGCAAAAAAATGTGCTTTCACATGATTAAGAAGTAAAGGCAACAGAATTAGAGAATCAGGATAATGGGAAGAAATGAAGGCCCAGAGTAGGGGGTCTTGGGTAATAAGCCTTTTGGGATGAGAGAAACACACAGTGGAGGTAGTAGACATTGACTGGACAAGAGCTATGGTAGGGTCTGGAATTCCTCTACTCACTTTTTTCCTTACTTTCAACATTTACCATCCTCCCCTTACTCTTGGATATGTTGTTTCTTTTTTTTTTCTTTCCTGAATCAATCAATCTCCTCCCCCTTTGGTGACTTAATACCCCTTCTCTTATCTTAAAAATGTTTTCGCTCTTGATCTGTTAATAGGTTGTGAAATTAGTGTTGTGGTTTGTAATAAACACTTTTAAAACCTTGAAATAGAATGGAGAGGTTTCCACTTAAATTCCTTTGGCTAGGAAAATAACAGGACATGATTAAGTTTTTTGACTTTTCTATGTATTTAGGTTGAAAAAAATACAAATGCACTCAAAGGAGCTCTGGACATAGTAGTCGGGACACATATGGTGGACTTTGAGGGAAGGCTCAATAATTGGTAGGTGTACTGGTTAGTTTTGTGTGTCACTTTCTCAGGCTATTGTACCCAGTAATTCAATTAAACACTAATCTACGTGTTGCTGTGAAGGTGTTTTGTATATGTACAATTAACGAAAGTAAAGGGAAATAACTTTGATAATCTGGATGGTTTTCATCCAGTCAGTTGAAGAACTTTGAAAGGGAAACTGAAGATTTCCTGTAGAAAAAAAAGAACCCAGCCTGGCAATTTGGTCTGTAGATTTTTGGATTGCCAGCTCCAACAATTGTATAAATCAGTTCCTTGAAAATGCTCTCTTGACTTCTAGCTCTCTCTGTCTATAGTGCATGCTGACTGAAGACATCATAGAAGAATGTCACAAAGGATTCATCATAGGGGAAAGTCATAAAACAAAAATGAATAATTATAGCTTGATAGTCATAGAATCTTGGCTCCAATGAAATCAGTCATGGAACAATAGAATTATGAAGTTCACTGAAAAAAGTAAAGACCATATATTTTTTAGAAAATGTAAGGAAAGAAGGATTGAGTAGAACTGAGAATGCCAGAGAGGTGGCGATTTTGATTTTTTTATTTAAGACAATAAAAATGGATATGTTTTTAATGATACACGTGTCAGTTCACCTTCTGAAATGCAATATTTAAAGAAAATAATTAACAGACCTAGTTTACTTTGGTGCAGGGCTGGATGTGGTGTTCCATAAAGATTGCATCCTAGAGCTATGTTGGCTTTGAAAAAAATTCAACTTTGTTGATGAGTGTCAGGTTTATGGTACTACTAAAAGCATGTAGTTAATAAGCCAGTAAAACTGCTTTCTGAGTATTAGTCATACAGTTTTGATCCAGAAAAACTCCATAAAGATAATATACAAACATCCAGTCTGTTTTAATGAGCCCACTGACTTCCAGCTTTTTTGATATCTTAAGATACTGTGTCATGTTCAATAGTTAGCATGTGAACATTTCTCAAAGAAGACTATTACAATGGGTTACTTAGCTAATATCCTAAGTGCACTCTTAGTAACTATTTTCTAGATTTATCTTTCAGGAAGAATAGGGAAAACAGAACTACATATGGTAGAAGCCCTTTAGAAAGGCTAAGTAAATGTCCATCAGCACAGTTCGATTAAATGGATTTTAGTGACTTAATTATTACTGCTACTGATATATTTTAATTGTGACAGTTGCTGTGAAAATAAATAATATAGGTCAAGTCACAAAGTTATATTAAAATTTAATTCTTTAAATTTCCTAACAGAAAAAGTAGAGCTTATGACATTCTTGGTGGTAGGGATGTTGGCCTACTTGTCTTTTTATTATCACACTCAACATAGGAACTATTACATAGTAATAGGCGTTCAAAAATGTCTGATAAATAAACTCACCAATCAAGTAATTCATTGGAATGATTGGCTGAGGAATATTCACTGTGATCTGGCATTGGACCTAATAAGCAGTTATTAATTAAGGTGATGGGTTAAAATGAACTCTGGTTCTTCAGCATCTAACTGACTCTGATTCAGAGGCCACATTAAAATTAAATATGATGGAAAATTAGTGATCTGTTCTAAGATGATGAGCACTCTTTTGCAGACATATTTGGGGGTCAAGGGATTAAAAGAGAGAAAACACATTGTCACCATCCAGTCCTCCTCCTTATATCAAAATACAGGGGGTTTTACAAGCTTTGTGTACATTTTCTCTTGAGGAAGATATTTATATTGTCTGATAGGTGATTATTTTACACATATGATTATCTCATTCTTTCTAACTTTGCAAGAAGCAGATACAGTTATTGACACATACTGTAAAGATCTACTTTCATCAGTCACTCTTTCTATCAGTAATGCCTAGGTCCTCAATTCTAGCTCTTGAAATGGGTAGCTCACAGTAGGTTTTATTGGTTTTTATGAAAGACATTAAAGACTTAGGAAGCAAGATTTGTCATCTTTTCATTTGGCATTTATTTGGGACCTTTATTATGGCAAATGATTATATATAGTCTTCTAATTGTTAGTCACAGCAGAACTCAAATTATAAAATTATAAAATCTTCTTGAGATATGTTTGTCTAGAAGCTATTCAATTTCAGTTGTCAGTCTCCAGAAGTTATGTTTGAAGAGCTGTCAGAATGTGTTTCTAGTACATCAGAACTAATCTATAGTAAAACACTCCATTTCTAGAAATTTCATCCTTTAACTCAACAAATGGAAACTGGAAGCATGCCTGGGTAAGTCCAAAAGGAAATACAAAATATAAGAAATAATTTCTTCCTTTAAATAATCAAGTCTAATTGGTTGATTTCTCTTACCTGTAGAAGAGTTAAAACAGTCTCATTAATGAGAGTATATTTTGGCAAAGATGAAAAGAAGTATAATTTAAAAATGAGACTAAAACTGGGACTAGTTAAGAATAATTTAATGATATTTGTTATGACTAATTTACTTTGTTCTAGGGATCCAAGCCAATGTAATAAGATAAGAAAAAATAATACAATTTTTTAACACAAGCAAAACAGAAATGTACCTGTATCTTTGAATGTGAATATAACTTGATCTGAACTATTAAAAGCGGTTGTTTTGAGAAGTGGACAATGAAGTGTAGAAGAAGTTGAATTTGACTTTTACCTCTCTACATTTCAGTGTTACCAGAATTCTGTATTTTACTACAAATATGTATTAAAATTTGTTGTGTTGTATTTTTAAGTTAAAATATAAAATAACCAACAAAGTCGTGAATCATGATCTCAATAAGCAGAAAGAGAAACTAAATTGGGTTATTAAAACAGAAATCATGTCAGAAATAGATTTCAGATTTTAAGAACCAGAGTATGGAGACAGAAGACTGGAAAGCTGATTCAGATGATAGCTTGAAATAATGAATAACATAGACAAAACATTCACTGAAGTAACCATGTGTTGCAAAATGAGCTTCTACGTACACCAGGAAGTGGCTGTATGATTAAATGGTTATTATAGGATTGAAGATGTAAATATGAAGAAGTAACTCCTTTTTAGTGTTTAATGTTTAAGGAAGGAACTGATAACAATCTAATTGACATTTCTTCCATGTTTTTATTTGAAAAATTTCAAAAGTATGAAAAAAATTGGAAAAAAGGTACAATGAATATTTATATACTTATCTAATATCATTACATATTAATATTTCATTTCTTTCTTTTTCTCTCTCTACCTTTCTCTCTCACCATTTGAAAGTAACTGGCAAATACCATGACACTTCACTTCCAACCATTTCAGCAGGTATATAACATTGAATTATTATTGGTTTTATATCTCTCAATGTGTGCAGTCCCTGTGCAAAGAACTTGACAAACACTCCCTTATTAATTCTCACAAACCTTTGTTTATTCTGTTTTATTGATGAAAAGCAAGATGAGGTTCAAGCCTGTCTGACTGACTCTGAAGTCCATGCTTAAAAACACAAGATAGAGTATAGTTAAGTGCTATGACAAATAAGTCAACAAGAGTCCACTGAACTTCAGAGGAGGGAGCAATCATGCAGATGAGAGTGGTTTAGAAATGTCTTGAAGAAGTGGATATCCTTGAACTGGACTGATAGTTTCCTTTCTTTAACTATTTCTTACTATTGTTGAGAATATATATTCTGCTGACACTTTATAAGCTAATTTGCCTTTTAATTTCCAAAAGTAAAATTAACTGTATGTCAATACCTACTTCTCATCAATTGTTCCTTATATGGATACATACCGCAATGACATACTCTTAAATAAGGGATATTACGATATATACTATATGACATTTATTTTACTTTGATGGCATTAATTATGTTCATGTTGGAAAGTAATAGATTGCTATACAAGAAATTCTGTGAGTAGTTTTATAGGAAACTTTTAAATCATAGGAGCTGTCTATTTCTAATGTATATAGAGATGTTCTGTGGGCAAATATATCATTCAGAAAGCACAAGATCAAAGCGTGAAACAAAACACAGTTCATAACTCAACAAAACAAGAGTAAAGTTGTGCCAAAACAACTTTGCTCTTCATATTTCCCTTTGCAGCAACATTTAAAAAAGGATTATTTCCGAAAATGAGCATGAGTCAGAAGTGGGGAGTGAGTAATACTGTGCTTTGGACGTTATGAATGTTTTACTGCTAACTGGACATCATCTAGTTATTTTTCAGTACAGCATTGAGTTGCTGCCTCAGCCTCAGTTTCCTAAGCTGACTTCTTCAGAAAAACCTGGATATAATTTGGACAGCTGAGTTCTGGTATCCTCTGAATTCAGCACTAGTTTTCTTAAAATATTCTAATTAGTGACTCATAGTTTAATCTCATTTTTACCTGGGCAGATGTTACAGTTAGAGTCTGAGGGTTGCGACAACCTTAGAACAGGTCAACCACATTCTTTGCAAGTGGGAAATAAAGTTAGACAGGTTCATTGAAAGTCAGAATATGCATGAAAATATATTAGATGGGGTATTGATATTTCAGTTTTCTTTGTGGATTTCAAAACTCTACCATGATGAAAATATTCACGAGGCCCATGATAAGGAAGAATTTTATGTCTTATAATTTGTACATTCCAAAGGGGTTTAGAAGTCTCTACATTTTATTCCTATATATATTCCTTATCTTTATTCCCAGATTACCTTATTCCCCCTCTGAGTATAACATCATTATAATTAAGATCAATGGGTAGAGGTTATTGCTAACACTAAAGTTACCCAACAATGGAACAGGCTTTTTCTCTGGTAGTGAGTTCTCTATCCTTAACAAGTTTTATAAGCAGAAGCTGAATCACCATGTATCTGAGCTGTAATAGAAAGGATGTCTTCAAAACTGGGAGAAATCTTCAACCAGATGATCTCTAATGTCTCTTCTGGGTCTAAGATCCCATGATTCCTTGAAAGCTACGCAAGTGAGCTTTAAGAGACATAGACTAGTATCTCTTTTAAAAGAATTCTTGAGGGCTTCCCTGGCTGCCTAGGGGTTAAGTCTCAGCACTATCACTTATATGGCCTAAGTTCGATTCCCTGCCAAGGAGCTAACCCACATATGCCACAGCAGACCTCTCCTGTCTGGCCCACTGCTCCCCTTAACAGTGTATTTCTGTAAATCCATCTGTTCTGCTCTTCACTGTGTCCCTGGTGAATCCTCTCCCTCACCCCTGGACCTCTGACCTACACTCCAGTTCTTCTATGCAGTCAATCAATCAATCAGTCAATCAATCAAAGAATTCTTGAGGTGTCCCTCCAGAATGGAGAAAGATAAAACAAATTGACTTGGTGCGGTGAAGCACTAATCAACTCTCAGTGCTTTCTAAGTCAAAAATTTTGTTTCTTCTCATTTATGGAATGAAGATTACTTATTTTTGACATTGGAAAATCTTCAAGGAATTGAATTATGTATCATGATCGTAGTCTTGTTTTCATGTATCCAAGTCTCGTGCTTGACACATAGTTGATACTTCACAAATACTTGTTAAAGAAAAGTTGTGGATGCTGTCCTACATTGCTCAGATCTACCTTCTGGACTGAGACCTGTCCCCTCAGCTGTTGGGAGTGCTGTCAGCAGATGGCTCTACACCCTTCAGGACTGCCCTTGGCTGGATGGAGATCGTGCCATCTTTCCAGGGATTCCCATATCTGAACAGTCAGTGGGATAGTCAAAGCCTGGCTCCTTGTATGTCCAGTCTGTTCAGCTCTGAAGTATCACCCCAGATCCAGAGCTCCACAGGGAGCTGCCTGCAACTGTAGGATTGCCCAGCTTCTCTCTCTGCGTAGTCCTGCTTCTTTTCCTTCCTTTTTACAGGTATTGATCCCAAGACTAGTTCTTATAAGTCTGCTATACATTAATCTCCATCCTAGCTAGAGTCATTTCCCAGGGAATCAACTTTAAGAAATGACCATATAAATGAGAATCCTTTCAATTTATGACAAAATTTTCTAGAAAACAGAATGACAGCTTTGATAATACTTCTGTGCTCACCTTCTTTGTAGTGGGAATTTCTATTTTATTCAAGCTTATTTGAATGAAACCATTTTTATGAAGTCATGCTGCCTACCCCTCCCCCTTCCCCATCTACCTCCAGTTTTCTTATGTTTTCAAAAACACTGACTATTGTTTGATGTAAGGCCCAAGGCTGAACTTTCAGAGAACTTTCAGCATGTTCATCTGGGCCTTGATTTACTGCTCTTTGGCCTTGGTTTGTTTCCTTTTGATTCTAGATGATCATTAATCTTCCTGGGAAAACCTCCAGAGGCTGATGGTGTCCTGCTCCGCTCACTGATAGAAGCAGAATTTTGAGAAGTTCATGTATCATCCCTTTTTCTGACAATCTCTATCCTCTTAAGTCCCCAAATGCACAGTATTTAGAGGAAGAAAAAATATGAGAGGGCAAAGACGTAATTGAGCTTTACCCAAGAGATATATCTGGGGCTACAGCTGGTTTGTTGGTGAGATGACAGAGGGTAATGTGCTCTGGTTTATCATGACTTAAAGCTGGAGAAACACTTCACAGAGTCTGTTGGAATTGTTCAACATTGAGAAAACCCACCACTCCCTGGTGGCCCCACCAGTCTGTTAGTGCGGGATCACCAGAATCTTATAGATACCTCTTTCATCTCCAAGTGGACTCACTAACACTTCCATGTGACTTCAGCCCTAGAGGCACACTGGAAATTTGGAACAGATTAGTGGGACCTCCATACACTGAGTGTTGGGGAACAGCAAAGCACAATAGTTAAGTGGACATGTTCTGGAGCCAGGTTCAAATCCTTGCTCTGCCATTTGCTAGCTGTGTGATCTTGGACAAGTTACTTAACCTTGCTGTGCTTCAGTTTCCTCATCTGTAAAATTAGGATGGTAATAATAGTGTCTAATTCACAAGATTGTTATGGGATTATATGAGTTAATGTATGCCTAGTGCTTAGAACAGTAACTAGGACATAGTAAACACTGGTGAATTTTGAAAAATTAATAAAAACCTGTGGAGTGATAACATAGAGCATCAAGAGCAACATGACATGATGAAGGGGCCTTAATACTGACTCCAGCATAAAGTCTGGAAATCTCCACTGACAAATTGTGACAACAAAATAGAGAACCACAAAGTAGAAAGTGGACTTAAATATTCAGAAGCTCTCCTACTAGCGTTTATGTCACAAAATATGAATCAAATAAATAATTCTCATGGAATAGTAGATTCATACCAATGTGGGTAAAATGGCCAAATGTATGTAGTATTAAAGGCTTGATTTTTTTTATAGCTCAGAAATAAAATGACATCCAACAGGGATAGGAATTTTTGTAGCCACCAGAATGAAAAATATGCAGTGATTAAATTTAGTATAGCTCAAACTTCCTTAGATTAACATCTGTCTACTCTTGTTAATGGTGTAATTAAGTGTCATGGCACAAACCCCTGACCCATGAAGTGAGTGAATCCTAGCTGGCAGTCATAAAAATATTTAATATATATATCCCCATTATGTTTCCAGACAAAAGGGAAAAATGAAGCATAACTTTCTCCTTATCAAGGCAGCATTAAGCATAAACACATAATACTTAAAATGTTTGGGCTTACAAGACATAACTATGGCAGAATTGTTCAGGCAACATGCATTTCCAAAAGTGAATCCCAAGAAGAAAAGATTTTTTGGTGTATATCCACCCTTGCTTAGTGGTAGACCTACAGTCAGTTTGTAAAAAGAAACAGGTACAATAAATGCTGCTACTAGCTGTTTTAAATCTTTGAAGAGGTGTGGGTGTTGGCCACCAGTGGAATTAAAAATATGCTCAGGAGTGTTTTGACAGTTATAATTATCAAACAAAAATAGAAGAGTTAGATTTCTGTTCAAAGAAAACTCATGTGTGTCATATGTTCCAGATATTTTAAATATTTGTTTACAGTATGTTTGCCGTGCATTCAAGTTTAAGGAAAAACACCACCAATGAAATGGGTGAATGGATATGAAACTTTAAGACTAAAGTTAGAATTAAAATGTGAATAAAAGGTGTAAAGTGTGCTAAAAAGAATAATAACAAACTGAGAGGCATCTTATGGTAAGTCATTTGAGATTTCCAAATACCCTAATTAATGGCGTGGTCCTCCTCCTTCTTATTCATTATATTCAGTACACCCCCAGTAATGATAACCATTTTTTTCTGCTAAAAATTGAGAGTATTTTAATGATTTTGTAATGAAAACTTGTTTTTTCCTTTTTATACCTTTGAAAGATTCATTCACTCATTCACTAATTTTTATATCTCAGCCATTTTCTGTAGCCTTTGCAAAACGTGGTGTTTGGACATTGAGCCTATGGAATCTAAGGAAAAAAACAACCCAGTTATTGGTTTTGGATCTCAGTTTTTATCTATGAAGAAAGTGTTTCCCAAACTGAATTATTAAGATGTAAATTCTCTATCATGGACTCTTGATGAGGGGTGGGATGGGTGGAGGTGGGAATGAGTTGAGTTTGAATCATGCATTCTGAGGAAGGGTCAGATGTAGAATTTACCCTTAGTCTAGAAGTCTCCAGGACTCTGCTGTAGGCAACATTTTCTGAAAAAGTTTCCAGAAGTTCAGTTCATTCCTGAGTAAGTCTCTCTAGATGCAGTCCTTGCAATTGCTGGATGTGCATTGCTGTCCAATATGGTAGCTACTTGTCACTTTTAGCTATTTAAATTTGTGTTAATTAAAATTAAGTAAAATGAAAAATTTCAGACACAAGGGACCATGGAGATGGCTCACGGGTGTATTGGTGGTGGGTTACCCAAGGGGAATACAAAATGTAAATGATATAAATAACAATAAAAATACATATTATAAAAAAAATAAAAATAAAAAAATTCAGGTCCTTCCTCATCCACACCAGGCAAATTCCAAGTGATAAATAGCTACAAATGGCCCATAATGACTGTATTGGACAACAGATGTTGAACATTCCCATTGCTGTGGAAAATTCTATTGGACAAAAGTTTTCTAGTCTTAGTGTCTGTTTTTCTTTCAAACCACTTGCTCTTTCAATAGCCAAATAGTTTATTTTAAAAAACCCTTTATTGAAATATAATTTATGCACCCTAAAATTCACCCATTTTTAAGTGTACAATTCAGTGATTTTTAGTAAATTTACTAAGGTTTCTGAAGCACAAAATACAGAAAATGATTGGCACGACTATTTTTTCAATTTTTCCAAGGATAGAACATAGCTAACATAATTTCAGATGCCAAGGAAAGAAGTCAATCCATTGTATACTATTAGTGGGTGGGTGTCTGAGGATGTTGGGTCTTAATTCTCTCAGAGACCCTTAAGATAAGTGAGACAAAACATAATTTAGCAGCATTTAAGATTCCCTCAAAGAGAGATATAAGTACAGCTGAATGTTCCTGAGTCAAGTGTGGTGCAATTGCCTTATATAACCAAAATTTGCCAACTATTATGTGTGGCCATGTTGCAAGTAGGCCAGTGTTTCCTATCCTTCCTTCATAAACCCAAGTATCTTTATAAGAGAAGCACCTCCCATCCACTGAAATATGATTAGTACTAGTATGACAACTTGAACAATGCATTCCTCACAATTCAGGTATTTTCCTTGTTGCACAAGAATGGTTTTTAATATAGTTGGAAGGAACATTACATATTGTTTTGTTTGACCTTTTTCCAGTTCATGCAATTTTACACCTTTTTTTTTCTTGCACATTGTCAGTATCTATAGAGTTGCTACAGACATTTCATAATGTTGGTTTCACTGTTTTCTTAGCCTGCCTCTATTTTGTGCCATTTGGTTGTTTCCAATGCACTGATACTATAAATAATGCTGTGATGAAAATGCTTGTTGGAATGGGACTAAATGTTTGTGTCCCAACCAGATCCACATGTGGAAGTCCGAACACCCAATGTGCCAGTGTTAGAAGACAGGGTCTTTGTGGGGTGATTAGTTGTGAGGGTGGAGCCCTTATGAATGGGGATAGTGCTCTTATAAAAGAGACTCCACAGAGAACCCTGGTGCCTTCTGCCACGTGAGGACACACAGGAACCAGGGTCCTCACCAGAAAATGAGCATGCTAATCCTTTGATCTGCGGCTTCTCAGCCTCCAGAACTGTGAGAAATAGATTTGTGTTGCTTATAAGTCACCTAGTCTACAGCATTTCGTTATAGCAGCTCAACCCAAACAGACTAAGAAGTTTGTATTCGTTTTTTCCTTTAATTTATTTATGCTTGTACATATATAACATAGAAATAGCTTCTAATCTATACAAACAGTTTGTCAAGTATGATCATCATCTATTTTGTTTTGTCCGATGTGGCAGTCCATACACTATGGTTAGTCCAAAATTGAAATGAGTTGTAGGTCATGTAGGCATAAAATACACACTGATTTTCAAAGATTAATAGGAACAAAAGAATGTAAAATATATCATCAATTTTTATATTGATGTTGAAATTTTATTTTTATATAAAGGACAAAATAAAACATTATTAAAATTACTTTTACCTGCCTCTTTGTACTTTTTAAAATGTGGCTACTGCAAAAATTTTAATTACCTGTATAGCTCACATATCTTTTGGACAGCACTGAGCTAATGTCTTGAATTTATTTCTGGGTTTGCTATTTGATCATTTTCTCTAACTGTTTACACCTCGTCCTTTGCTTTATTATAATAATAATAATAATAATAATAATAATAATGGTTTTTATTAATAATGGTTTTTTGATAATTATTTTAATAATATAAAGTATACTTGAAATATAACATGATTATAATCACAGATCTAATATAGTGTTTAGTGTTACTGATTACTTATATATTTACATGATGGGGATTATCAATTTATAAATTTCTGTATATTGTAGGCATTTTGACTTCATAGTGCATTACTTTTTTTTTATTAACTTAAAAATATTGTCATCTTTTCAGTTTTAATTTTCCCAAAGATTTCTTCTTTATTTACTATATATTCCTTCATTTTTCCATATGGGTTTTATAATTTTTTTTAGGACAAATTATTTTGAGTTGACTTAATTAACTTTTTTCATTGTTTTAATGGGAACTCTTACTGTATTTTCAACTGCTGTGTCATCAGCATAGAGAAATGCATTGAATTTTGTGACTCTTAATTCCTCTGATCTTCTCTTAATTATCTTTAATACTACTGTGGCAGGTCTACTTTTAGTTTCCACATATAGCTGCATTAACTTGCAAAGACAGAATTTAAAATTTCATTCTTCCCTGTGTGTACATATCTTTATTTCTTCTGGAATACATTGTGTTAGCATTAGTATTTGGCTTTTACTATTAAAGTATCCAATATTTATTATATGAAGGCAATGAACCACTGTACTTATTTTTATGATTAATTAAATGAAATATTTTACCATAATATACCAACTTTATATTTTTGAAAGAAATCCTGCTTTTCCATAGTCAACACATTTTTAGCCTATTACATTTTGTTTGCTAAGGTTTTGTGTCTTTGTTTCACTAATGAGATTTGCTATCCCAAGAATAAAGGTTCACAAATTTACTTAGAAAATATTGTTCCCTGAGGATAAATATTATACTTTAGAAAAATTTGGGAGCAATTTAAGTAATGTAAAGGGTATTTACTTTTAAGAGCTTCAAAAAAAATTCTCTAATTAAGGAATCAAAGTCATAATACCTACCTTTCTATTTATATATCTTGAGTTAATAATATTTTCTTTTTCATACTGCATATTTCTTATTCATGCTTTTGAGAAGTTATATAAACAACTATTAAATCAATTGACAGTATACATACTAAGAACAATGTTTTTTTAACATTTAACTAAATATATGCTATTTTATTTATTTCCTGATTCCATTAATTTGTAATTTCTCCTTTTTCATCGAGACAGTGATTTCTCAATTTTGTCCATTTTGTCAGACGGCAAACTATTCTGTCAGCTTATCTCTAGTATGTCTCCTTTATTTTAAAAATTTCTATTGTACTTTTACTTTTATTTTGGTTAATTATGTTATTCTATTTTAAAGTCCTTTAGTCACAGGCTTAATTAATGATGTTTCTATTATCATTTTATTGATGTATATCTAGAGAGAAAAATTTTCTTCCTAGCATATTTTTGCCAGCATCTCAATGATTATGATGTGTTGTACTTACGTGCATGGTATTTTATAAGAAGATTTTACTATAACTTTCCTTTATGTAAGTTAATAGTTGAATTTTAATTGCCATTGACTTGTTTCTGTAGAATTGTTTTTTTGCTATTTAATTATAATTGTTTGCTTATGTTGTGATGTGAGAATATGGTTTCATGGATTTCATGCTATTGGTTTTTGCATACATTTCAGTGCTATTTTTCTGTCCCAGGGTGATTCATTTGTATAACTCAAAGAATCTTTATAATCCTTTGCCCTATGATTCAGTACTTTCCACATGTCTATTAGCTTGACTTTATTTCTTAAATTTCCAGCTATATTGCTTCTCTTCTATTTTTCCACAGATTCTACTGTGTTCTTTTATTCCTGAGATCTACAATTATAGGTATATTTTTATGAGTTTCTTTTTGCATTTGAGCAGTTTCTGCTATATGTGTCTTGATCAGGATTGGATTTAGGGGCATTTCAACCGACACAGGCACACAGAGTCCTGCTCTCAGAGGGACCCTGTGTTTGGTTTAGTGCTCTGCTGTTTGTGTCTTAAAATTCTTAATAATTTCTGAACAAAAGGCCCTGCTTTTACATTTTGCAATGACTGCTACAAATTATGTATCAGTCCTCCTTGTCCGTTGTAGTCTATGACTGCTGAAATTATTTTTTTATCACAACTGCTGATGATTTGTTGAATTTTCTAGATAAGCTATCCCATCATCTAAATAAAAGTCCACTTCTGGCCATGGAGCTTCTGGAAAGCTTCCAGGGTGAAATCACTGCTTAAAGTTCTCTCCTTGTGTTTCCTTCACTTAATGTCAAGCCTTCTTTTATTACTTCCAGAGGAGCTGGTGGTCAGGTGTCTAACAGATGAAACCCAGGATAGGCCTCACCAGGGCTTTTCCAGGAGCAACAGCAGGAGTAAAAGTCAGCTCCACTCCTAAACTTCCTTGCTTCCACTGGGCCCAGGAAGCTGGTCTTCTTCAACCTTTTAACACAGAGAGGACTGGGCTTGCTCCCTTGGGATTTTAGGCATCTGGTCCTTTTGTGCCATACTCCTTTCTGCCTTAGCTCTGCACATCATCCTGAAAGGGGCAAAACTCACTTTTCCTTAAACACAGCCCATCGCTGGAGGAGTGAAGGAAGTGGCTGAACCCTTTCAATGCATGCCGGGAAATAGAGCTGCTCTTGTTTTCAGGCAAGCTCCTTTGCTTTGGACGTGCCTTTGTAGCCTCATCTCTGAGTGGGAGTAGATGTGTCCAACTCATCCCTACCTGATGTCCCCACGGAGCACTCCAACGTATCAAATGCCATCTTCCGTTTTGGTACTTGGGAATAATCCTGTGCCCCACGGCTTGTCCGCCTTTCTGGATTGATGGTTTCCCCATTACAGTCTCTGGTTGCAGGGCCCACCTCTCTTTCTCTTCTTTATGCGATCAGTTTGGAAGGACCCAATTTCTGTCCCCTCGTTTTATGTTTGCTTTCTTCAGAATGAACAGCTTGGTAGGTGCTCTAGAGAGACTGAAAAGTTTTATGACACACTGTGTGCTGATGGGCGAGAGGGCAGTCAGGCTGTCCCTGAGTCGACGTCATGTACAGGACTCAGTTGTTAATAGCCCTACAAAGGGAATGTAGACTGTGTTCCAACAAATACTCATACTCGGTGAGAATTCACCAAACATTTTATTGTATTCATAATGAAAATAAAGGGCCCTGGCTGGGGCTCTGGAATTTGGAGACTCAGACATACTGTGAAATGTTTATGGCAGCCCAAACTCACCATTGTTGGGCTCAGTGAGATGGGAGGCGTGTTCAATAGAAGATGGGCTGAGACTTCAGTACATGCCAGAGAAATCTTGTGGGTCTAATTGATCTTTTGGGGAAATGACTTGTGAGCTCAAGTTGTTACCTCTTCAGCTGTGTTCATACCATTCTTAAGCGCTTGCAAATGTTTGTCTGCACCCACCCCAGGAGGCAGGTCAGTGTTTTATCCCCATGTGACCAAGGAGGAAAATGAAATCTCCAGGGTTTAAAGGATTTGTCTTATGTCGAGCAGTGACCGAATGACGAGGGTTCTGATCCGCCAGGGCATCTCAGGTCTGGGGGCTGAGTCACAGAGCAGGCAGCATCCTCGCATCCCAAATTAAATAGAAGCTTTGAATTTCCCTACAAGTGAGCTTGAGAACGGTAAACTGGGGAATGAAGTATTGACACACCATTGAAGAGAGAAAGGCTTATGAAAGACTTCTGATTTAAGCTGTGTATTTATTTCTTTTCTATTTTATTTTATATTCTTTACATTATTGTGTATCCCCTGTAAGTTTTCCACCAATGATTCACCCATGAACCATCACCATAGTCCCTTGTGCTCTTTTCTCCCTTGTTTTGGTCCCTCTTTCTCCCCCTCCCCTATAGAATGTCTCTTATTTACAGTTGCCTGCTAGTTTTTGTTTTTGTTTATGTGCTGTTTTCTCCTCCTCATCTCTTGTTTGGCTCCTCTATATTGCTGTGTATTTAAAAGGAAAAGAGGGGCAAAGAGGGGATGGTTGGGGCCATATGGCTAATAGTGTCTTCGGTGGGGACAGACGGATAAAAGAACACAGAGATGTGCAAAGTGTCAGTGGAGGCCAGTAAGGATTGTTGGGCCCTAGAGAATTATGGTGATACAGTTTTATATTTTGGATACAACACAGTTAAAAACTGAAGGTACCCATTTTCAGAACTAGAGATTGAGAGTGATTTAAAATGACTCCAATGCTCTAATTGCATTAACATTGTACTTTAATCAACACGTTAATTGCCTCACTGTTACTAACACAGCAAGTCCTCAGTATCAAAGAAGTTACCATGTTAGGAAAAGGACCATAGTGATATAATTCACCAAGTGGGGAATCTGCACAGAGGAGAGGATGTCCTGGGATTTTTGGCTCAGTGATAAGGGGAAACCAGGGAACCTAATTTAAAAGGTAAGAAAAGGCCAATTATGTGAAACACTTGAGCTCAGACTGTGGGAAGATATGATTCCCCAGGTATTTAATTTCATGGCAGGAAATGGTAGGGGGTCAGACCCTACATCGAGAGATCCAGGTGATTAGAAGAGACTGAGAGATTTTATGTCACATCAAATAGTGATCCCACGAAAATAGAGACTACCCAGAATGGAAACAAACCAACCTCAACACCTCATTTGACTTTTTAAAAAGTTAAAAACCAAACAAAACTACTGGAATTAAACACCTAGAATCTGCAGGTCAAAGGAGTCATCATGAAGCAAGGGGGAGTGTTTGCACAGGAACCTTGATGAGGAGAGGGGCTTGGATGTGTCTTAGCTCTTGCACACTGGCTTCCCCAGAGTGACCTCTGACCCCTGTTCAGCAAGTCAGCTCCATGGTCCTTCCGGGCCTAGGTCCACTCCAGCTTCCCTCCCTGTTCAAGCCCCCTCTTAGGTGTTACTCTGTGCTCAGGCAGACACGGAGCCACATTCTCATCAATACAGGGCTCGCAATTTGTCTTCACTTGCCCCAAGTTCCCTCTATGACTTTTTTGGAGGGTGGCTAATGTTGTCTTGTCCCCCACTTTCTGAGTAACAAGATTAACCTGTCTTGTCTCTCTCATTTGGTCTGTCTACGTCTCTGCAGAAAATCACAAGGTGACATTTGGCTAATTTTTCGCTAATGTGCATTAGTGGTGCTGTCTAGGGAAGCTTCCTTTTGCCAGGTAATTTGTACATCTTAACAGCAGCCTTCTGGAGATTTTGTTCTCTCTTTTGTTGTGTACTGCTGAGGGTGAGAATTTCTAAGTAATTAAGAAAAGATTTGGGCAGCGTGCCAGGCTAGAGGGGTGATGGTTTTGGTCTGGCCAGGTTTGCTATATTCTACCTGGCAGAGCCAGGTCAGAATTTTTTACTGATCTCAGGCAGGGCTGGACTACTTCCTTAATTTGTTATTTTTAACTAGTTTTAAAATTGGAAGGGTAATGCATGCAAATGGAAAATAAACCTCCTTCCTACCCTAAACTCCTGGCCACCTTCCTCAGTGGTATCAAATACAGTCTAAATACACATATATTTATCAGATGTTAGCAACATCAGTACATTTATTTATTACTAATTAAAATAAAGGAATGTAGGAAGAAAAATTGGACGGCATGCAATAAAACAAACTCGGCACATCTAAAAAAAGAGGACTTATGAAATAAAGGATTGTGTAAGCATATGAGAGACAAAAGTGGATTTCCAAAAATGACTTATTAATTAAAATCAAATTTACGTCAATTAAACAATTGATTACATCAGTTAGGTCCTAGGTTTGTCAGAGTTTAAAGGTGGATCCTATGTAGTGTCAAATTGATGAGCTCAATTAATACAGGTCTCTAAGTTGTGCTCTGTTGATTTCAGTGCATATGGGGAGGAGACTTATAAACAAACAACTATAATATAATGAGGGCTGTGGTAGAGGTAGGTCGTCAGTGCTCTAAGTGTCTAAAGCAGCAACTGGGTAAATTTTCCAGAGTTAGGAACTTCTGGCTTATCAAAGGAGGAAACCTTTGTGTTTTCTTGAAGGATGCACTTAAGTTATTCCAATGAAGAGAGAGAAGTGGGAATTGTAAACCTAGCAAACACCCAGAGGGTGAGGATTTTCAGCTTTCTTGGGGAAGTAGATCGATGTGGCTCGCACACAGGCAGCCTGGCTGTGTAGGAGAGGATGCTGAAAGGGAAACGGGCCAGTTATGATGGGCCGTGTGTGTCAGCGATGGAGTATGACGTTTGTCTTCAGGTGGAACTGTTGGAGACTTTCAGGTTGGGAAGTGATCGCCCCTGCACCCCCAAAGACAGGTCTGGTGAGTTACCGGAGCAGCCCGCTGAAGCTGGCAGGGACTCAGCCCAAGCCCAGTGTGATGAGACAGCAGAGCAGGCCGTGCTGGTGGGACTGGGATTGAGAGGCATTTTCAGGTTTCTGTATTTTATTAGATTTACATGGTTAACTAAGTCTGAATAGTTAACTGGAACAGGCAGTCCAGGGAGTGGAGGCTGATGCAGAGCTGTCCAGTTAGGCTACTGTGCGGACAGAGCACCACAGAGAGAGGTGGACAAGTGCCCCTACATAGTCAGTGAATTGAGCCTGAGGCACAATGAGTTGGAGATTCTTGCAGCATAATCAGACCAAGAATCTCAGCAGAGGAAGGGAGAGTTTCGATGACATAAGGAGAGTTAGCAAATGTTCCACAAAGGTCAAGAAAGATAAAGATTCAAAAGTAGCCATTGGGTTTGTTAATTAGGGTGTCAGCCATGACCTTTGAGAGGGCAGTTTCAGTAGAAGAGGAAGGGAGCCAGTTACAAAGGGCTGGTAACTGCAAAACTTTTAGGAAGTCATGCTTAGAATAAACATTCTACTGGAGAGCTCATGGGGAGACAAGTGAATGAAGAGATGTGACTAAGCAAGGCAGGAGAGGGGGACGAACACCCAGCCTCTGCCGCAGTGACTTACTTTCCTGCAGAATCTCACTGGCTGTGGGCTGGGGGAAGGGGCTTCTCTTTCCCTTCACAGACCAGCTGTCTTCTTATCCCTGATGATACAGCTGGGAGAAGCTGTAATACCTGCGCCTCTTTACCAACAGCTTGGGAGAATTACACCACATAGAGCAACTTTAAACATGCTACAACACTTTGCTATCCTAAGGCCTAGCTGATGCAGGCAAGGCCCTCCCTCCTGGCTCCAGGAGGTCCTGTTTGCCTCCTCAGTGCCCTAGAGCACTCAGAAAGACCTGGGACACCAGGCCTGAGAAAGGTGGCCCCGGAGGAGAAGGCGTTTCCTTTTTGGGTTAAGGGTGCTGTTCAAACCCTTGATTCTTATCTTTGGAAGACTGACACTGAGATTGGCTCCTCCTTCAAGGAGAAACCTACTCCATCCTTTACCCACACAATTACAAAACCCTCTGGTCCAAAAGAACAATTGGCCAGAACAGAAGAGTCCAGTAGTTACATGGCACAGATGGCTTCTGCTTTGGGGTTAGTCTAAGATAGCAGTGTGGTGGGTAAGGAAGAAGGCACAGGATGGGGGAAAAGTTAAGGCATTTTATTTCTCGATGCATTTTATAGTCTGTGTGAAATAAAATCCTAGGACTAGCACTGAGATGGAGGGGTTGTGGATCAGTTGGCATTTGGAGAGAAATAGTTGGGACAATGGAAATTGGAACCAATTAGAAAGGCATAAAATATTGTCTAGCAGCACCAAAGACACCACTGATCACAGAAATCATACACTAGCGAGACAGTGTGGCCATGTATATATTTTTTCCCTCCAGCAGGCTGGGAGTCTGGGGGCATGGATGGAGAAAGTCCTGGGTGGATTTATGGGAAGCTGTAGACTGTTGAACTAGACACAATTGAAGGACAGTGATATGAAGGGTCCAGGAAGCTGATGAGAATGTGGTTGAAAGTTTTGGCATGAGGTCCAAGCTGGGTAGGGTAGAAGCAGGAGTAGTGGGAGAGTGAAGGACAGGGTTTGGGTGGAGGTATAGCTCTTTCTAAGGTTGGCAGAGGGGTCTAGGGGAAATGAAGGCTTTTGGGTGGTGAAGGGATAGCTTCTGAGTTTCAGATTTCAGGGATGACATAGTGCTGGGCTTGGGATATGGAAATGGGTACAGAAGGGAAGTTGGTTGGGAGCCCCCATTACACATTGGGATAGATAAAATAAACCTGCCCTTGAAAACCAGATTGATGAGGCACATAAATGCAAATTTTGGAAGGCATTTGCTACACTTTGCTTATCATGCAGTTAGGAGGTAAGATAGAAGAAAATCGGCCTTCCTATAGATCTTATAAAGAACAACGTGTGGGTGTCCTCTTAAGAGAAAGAACTAACACAATAGCAAGTTTTATATTTCAGATTTTTTACTTCTGTTGGAAAAAAATATGATCCTGGCAGCATTGGGCCAGGATTCCCTCATAACTGAACCCCCACCTTGGATTGCTGCCCCATATGAGACTATCAGTTGCTATTTATTATTACGTTCACACTGTCTTTCTTAGAGTTAAGAAGAAAGTGAAATATTTCTTATAACCAAGGCCCTTTCAAAATTGGAAAGCTAAAGATGAATTATGGAGAGTATTCCGATCTATTTGATATGTAAATGTCACTGCTGAAAAACTGTAGGTGATGATACTATTCTGAAACAAATCTTCCAGCTTTACTCATTACATTGCCTCCCTGGCTCCTAGAGGCATCCGAACGTGCAGAGACGCCTAGAGTAGAAACACAATCAAAATATCTGCGCATTTACAAAAGTAGTTTTGATATAAAACAGTAATTCTTAGAGCAAATCATAGTATTTTTGCTGATAGAATAATCTTATCAAATCCTCAGTAATTAACAGATTCTCTTAAAGCACTACCTAACTTAATAGCCACTGAGAACAATTTAATGAATTCACACAGTAGTTCTTCAGTGGCTGGAAAGCATCACTGTAATAGCCCAAGTACCAAACTTCTTGATAGCCATGTTCACTTGTAGAAGATGGAGCTTAAGAAAATAGGTGATGGATCTTTAGTGTAAGAGGGGAGGAAGAATATGAAAATGAAAATTTGGGGCAGATCTGACTTGTCTCTCTGATGTTCAAAAAGAATGGCTGTTGCTACAGCTTGTTGAGGATCATGATAAACATAATCCAAGCTTTAGGAGCAAAATAGATTAAAATCAACCTCTTAGATTATTACGGCAGGAAGCAGTGAGTAGCCAAGGACCAGTACATCAACATGATCTATTCCTTAAAGTACTTTGGCCACCTGCTTTCTGCTCTGTTTATCTTTACATTAAGTCTGTGGGGAGCAGCCTACTCCAAGAATTCAGAGGTTGGACTGTGACTTTAGAGAAATACAGGAAATAAATGATATCGAGATTTGGGAAATGAAAATGCCCATAATACTTTGAGAGAAAAAATAATCTGAAGGCCAAGTGCTCAGTGAGTCAGAACAACTTAGAGAGTTATAATGTTAGAGGCTGCGAACTGGAAAACAGATAGGAATTGGTAACCTACAAGGGTATAACTGACATCAAGAAGTTAGTAAACAGCATCAGTGTTAGGTTGGGAGAATGAAAGAAAGATATTATGGACCAGGGAGCCCGACCAACTCATGTTCCAGGCATCAAATTAAAGATACAAATAGAAGGCAGTTTAGTGAGGGGTGACAACAATAATTAAAAGCTGAGATGGACTGAAAGATGAAGAAAACTGAAAAGATGAAGCTGTATATTGCTGGGATGACAAGATAATGAGATTTAAGGACATATGTTGACTTCAAACATTTTGAACAAATTATTCATCTGATTCTAACCATTAGTCTGTAAAGATAAAATAAATCAGTGTGAGTACCATGAAGTGATCCAGAATGAGCATTTTATTAATGTCTCATCCATCTCTTATTACCCTACTCTGAAAATTTGTCTGCAGGACCTATTAGACAGCATTTGCTGAGGAATGATTAGGATATTTTGGCTCTTTTCCTGCCTTTAACTTCTATGAATTTTACAATGACATGAAAATACTTGAGCAAGAATTTTGGCAAAATATTTACAATTTCTTCAATAACATTGCTCACGGACTAGGAGAAATGGAAAGCAATCACTTAGTAACTGCAGAGAGACAAACAACAAGGTGGAGAAACAATTGCTTACTCTGCTGTTTGTGATGAAAAAATCTGAGTTTAGCTATTAAAAACCTGTTGGGAGCCGAGAATTACACATGGCAGAGGAACACGCTGCTTTGCATCACCATGGAGGAGAATCAGTACCTACAGTCTGGCTGATTGTGTGATGGAGGAGTACAGCTGTAACACCAGCGGCTTGTGGGTGTCAAGCATTTAGGGGGATAAAAAGGAACCTGGCACAGGACTTGGGCTCCTGGCATCATTAGTTACAGGTCTGCCAAGATGCTTTGGGAAACGTTTTAAATTAAATGCCAAGTCTGTTTCAATGAAGGCTCCCTGGTTTGACCTGTTGGGAGTCCAGAGGGAGATGGATAGGTGCTCATTTTGGAAAGCATTAGATGACTTTGATTTTGGTTTTATAAAAACCATCCTGGAGGTTTAAATCTCTGTAGGCCCCACTCACCCCTGGGCTCTTATGATACAATCAGCAGGATATATGATTCTCAGCATTTTCCTAGTGTTTGCAGCAAAGGGCAGAGATACCTCCAGGCGTTTAGTCAAAAAATATCAAAACTAGAGAGCTTTAAGAATAAAGGCTCACGCGCGTCCTCTTTCCTCCTCCATAGCAACACACTACTACGACCATAAATTCGATAAGGCAGATTAAGAACCTGATTTCAGTTGTTCTATTATTTTCCAGCAAAACTGTATGACAGAAAAAAAAAAATCTTTGAACCAAAAGTAGGGGGAAACAGGAATAGGGGTGATGGGGCCGAATAAAACATTAAGACACCCATCGATGTAAAAATATTTGTTAGCCTGTAGGCCCAGACAGGAGATGGATAAAAGCATGTCTGATGGTCTGCAAAAGCATGACTCCAGAAAATCAGAATTAAAAGACCCCCCAAGAATAACACGAAGGTATCTGAAGTTGTTCAGAAGCAAGGGCAGGAATGTATATGTATGAAAAGCCCGTTTCCTTAGAGGCTACTTGGCAGCTTGCTACATCATGCTAATGAAAGCAAAGTCTTTAAGTCCACCCCCCAGTGGACTATCAGATTCTCCTTTGCGCCCGCCCAGTGGGAAGCACGTTCCCAGAAAAGGAAACTCCAGTTGGAGAAGAGCTGGGGTGCTAGAGAAGGGCAGGATGCTGTGCTTGGGAGCCTGGGATGGGGAGGTGGGTGGGGCCAGGCTGGGTGGGGCCTCGGGTACCTCCCTGCGGAGTTTGGGCCCCGTGTAGCTCTTGAAGGATGGAGATCCAGGGGAGGTATTTGATTTGGGGCCCGGTGGTCACTCTCCCAGAGCGTCGTAGGGAGGTGGGTTGGGGCAGAAGACCAGATTGCAGAAGGCCTGCTGTAGTGACCCGGGTAGGATTCTGCCCCAAAGATAAGCCTGACCTCGGGCGGGGTCCGCTGGCATCCCTGGTGGCGGGATCAAGAAGGACACAGGGAAGGAGGAACGGGGGCGATAATTCCCTGTAGGGCTACTCAGAGGGCACAGAATAAGCTCAGCGGGGTCCTCCGCACCTCGCCTCCCGCCGGCGCCCTTCACCCCAGCTCCAACCTCGGTGCAACCAGTTGAATCAATTCACAGTTCAGGGGCCCAAGGCCACGGAACTGGTTCCTGTATGTGAAGTGGGTCTGGCCTGACTCAAAGGGGAAGCCCGGGGAGCGGGGGGGGGAACGTTCGGATGGCCATCTCCCGGGCGGGGCGGGAGGGGGACGCGGTCCACGCGCCCGGCGGGGGTCAGGAGGGAGGCGCCGCGCTGAGCCCCGGGACCTTCGCTCCGGGCCCCGCGGCCTGCGCGGTCGTTGCCCCTCCGGGCGCCGGGCCGCTGACTGGCAGTTGCTGCAGCACCAGGGTGCGGGGGGTGACCCGCGGCCCCCGTCCGCCCGAAAGCGAGGTTCCCGCAGCCCGATGACCGGGCCTCGGGAGAGCAGCCGCGACGGCGGCGACCTCGAGCGGGAGCCGGGCGGCTCGCGGTGGGTCGAGGGGCGGCGGGGGAGGGCTCCTGTGCCTGTAGGGGGCAGCGCGGAGCTGGCAGGAGCCAGCTGCGGGCGGGGGTGGGTGGATCTGGGCTGCCCCCTGCAGGAGCGGCCCCCGGCCGCGCAGCGACGGTGTCTGCTCCGCAGCCCCTGCCCGCGGGGCGCTTCCTCCCGGCGCTGCAGGCCACAGCGGGGACCCGGGGGACGTGGCGGGGCCCGGCACGCGACTGCCTCTGGGGAGTTGGGGTCCGGGGAGACCCCGGCGTCACCTCCCACCCACCGGGGCCGGGAGACCCTTGGTGGCGCCTCCGCGTGGCCAGAGAGCGTCGGGGTGCCCGCCGCTTCCCTTTGCCCTGAGCGGGAGGTGGGCGCCCCGTGACCGCGTGGTGGGTGCCCGGGCCCGCGGGGTGGGTGTCCTGAGCCTCTGGGGGGAGTCCCCGAGCCTGAGGGGGCGCCCCATTACCTCGGGGGGGGTGACCAGAGCCCCCGAGCCGGCGCCCTGGGGCCCCGGGGTGGGCGCCCGGCCCGCGCTGGTTATTTTTGGCGCCCGCGGCGGCGCGTGTGCCGGGGCGTGTTTTCCTTCCCCAGGTGCCGGGAGCCGCGGCCCCGCCGCCGCCGGAGCTGACTCGGTGTCTCCTCTCTCCCCTGCAGGAATCTTCTGATCTTTCTGCCGCCAAGACTTCAGCCGTGCGCGAGGCGAGCTCGAAACAAACATCACATCTAAATTAAAAAAAAAAAAAAAAAAAAAAAA